>VZRZ01001707.1:581482-705354 GCA_013398175.1 Climacteris rufus | reverse complement strand
TTTTTTTTTTGGGAAAATACCTGTTTGTGATCTGTCACACAAGCTCTGCTAAACGTAATGTCATGATCCTGGAAACAATTAGCTGTGAATCTTTGTAGTCTCTATTAGGACTCAAATGTCTCTCAGGCTGACTGTAGATTAAGCTACCCCCTTAATTAATTGCGTCATAACATGAGGTGACTTCTTGATATTCTGAGAATTGGTTCAAATTGAAATTGGCTCTAGTTTTCCCTATAAAGGTCCTGGGCAATGAGTCTTGCCTAATTACTGGGTAATTAGCTGACACAAGCTGGTGATGGTACTCCTCACACCTGTGGTCAGATGGGGTTAGAGCACTGAAATAGCTGCTTGAACGGTGCCTGAAGCATTGAATGAACCTGGAAAGGCCAGGCAACCTCTGAGTGTTCCTGTAAAGGTAAAGAGAGGTGCTGTTGGGTGCTCAGTTCTACAGAGCACAAGAAAAGATAAAAGTCATGAGCTACTGCTTTTTGAGGTGAGGATTGGATTTGAAATTCTGTTGCAACAAATCTGAAGGCAGGGTTGCATATATTAACAGATGGGCCAACACTTTAGTGATGATTTTTGAAAGGTAAAGCAGCCCAATTACTTCATGTGAGTGAGTAGGAGGAGTGAGATTTTATCTCTTGAAACATATCAAGGGCATGTGGAATTGTTTTAATGCAGTTTCTCAACTGTCTTTTGGAGGCAGAAGTCCTCCTTCATGTATGTCATAATCACAATAGTGTCTTAAGCAAAAATATAGTCCCCCAGCCCATCAGCTGGTGTGATGTCCCTCTCCGGTGACTAATTTTGCACCTTTCATCCTCATGAATTTAAGTTCAGATTCAGATTGAAGTTGTCTCCTGCTTACAAATGGATGATACATTTTTTATTCAGCCTTTTTTCCTCTAACCTGGGTCCTCTATCACCTTTCCCCATGAATACTTTCTCAGGATGTCCTTTTTTGCATCTAATGTGATTTTTTTTAACCTCATATGATGTAAAATATCAATAATATTGTAGAGTATTGAAGAACAGGTGTTGTGAAAGTGTGGTATGTTGAAACATGAAAATAAAATGCGAACATATTAAGGTGAAAGTTATATGTATATGGGGTGGTTTGGTTTTGGGATTTTTTGTTTGTTGGTTTGGGTTTTTTTTAATACCAAAGTGTTGCTTTAAATTAGTGACAGGCCAAAAATTACCTAGCCAAAGTTCAGGTTTTCAGAGTCAGAAGTCTGACACCACAGGAAAAGAAAGTGACACTTTTCATCCATGGTAGATCTTACCTGTGGCGATTATTGAGTTTCTGTCCTTTGTGTAACTGGAATGTGACTTGGGCTGCTTGCTCTTGTTTGATTGGCAGCATGAGGTCTTTGTAGATTTTGTAGCTTGTGGAAACATTAAAAAAGAACAAAAAAAAACAAACTCAAAGGCAATATTCAGGGAAAGCTAGAAATCTGACACTTCATTTGTCATTTTGCTTAATTTGTTAATGCTGAGTAATTATTCTCTAATGTGACATCTTGCTATCATTTTTAAACACCTTTAGCATGTGTTTTGAATATTTACCCTTCTTGTTATGTTCAAGGTGTGTAAATGATGACCATTCCCTTTGCCATCCCAAGGGTGATGCGAGAATACTGTTCTCCTGCAATAAGATGAAGGCCCCCATTAGTCATACATTTCTGTAGTCCTGGATTATCAGAAGGTGGTAAAGTGGTATATAAAGTAATTGTGGGGTATTGAAAGCAGCTGTTGTTCCTACCTGCAACCTATTGTAGTTAGATATACAATTATCTGAATGTCATATTGGGGAAATTCGTGCTTGCAGCAGGCAAGTTTAAATTAATTTTTACTGCCTCAGATCAAAATTATATTCATATTTTATCCACCTTAATTAATACACAGATGTAAAATTGTGTGCATGCAAATGTTCACTGCAAAGTGCAGGAAAAGCAGAGGAAAATTATATGATCCTCTTTACTCTCCTTGTTGTTGCTCAGGACTTTAGAGAGACTTTTGAGTGTTCCCTCATCACTTACACAGTCTCTCTAATCTTTAAAAAGCAAAGGAAGAGTGTAAGTAGTATGTATATAAAGATCACTGGCAACTTAAAATTATTATTCTGAAAATATAATTGCTAAAAAGAGCCAATATATGGCTCTTTAGACATTGGATAACTTCAGACATGAATTTACTTAAAGCATGCTGTATGATTGTCTTTGAAATTGTCCTTGAATTGTGCAAGAACTAATGAAAAAATGCAAAAACCCAACACGATACATGACCTTTGAAGTAGTAATCTTTTTGGAATTATAATCCTAGGGACACATTTCTACCACTAAAATTCCAGTGGGACAAACTGCAAGTTTATGATTTTTTATGTTAAGCAGGTGGTGTAGTAGACACCAATGAATAAGCCATCATGTTTTCTCAGTGTTGACAAGGCCTTACTGTTACAGGTGTTGCGGTCATTCAGTGCTTAGTTCTATCATGTACTCACTCCTTGAATGAGAAACTGTTGAGATCATAATTCCTGACTGGCATAAAGATGCCAGATCATTAAAAGAGACTGTATTCCAAAGCCTTCTTGTATGACTTGGACAGGTAGTGGTTAAGGGAGACAACATCAGCTACAAAACTTGATGGTGGTCATGAGTAGAAGAGGGAGAATTGTTTAGGAACATGTTTTGGGTATGGCAATGATGACACTGTTTTGAGAAGAGGAAAACATAGTCTGAACATCAGGAAATCATTCAGTGTGTAAGATGCACAGACTCTGGAATAATTTTATCAATTGTGAAGTGGTGTCTCTTTTATGAATCTTAAAAACAGCATGAGGAAGAGACTGTAGTGTCAGGGCGTCTTTTACCAGCTGTGGAAGAGCTGGTATAAATGTGTATAGGTTTATGTATCTGCTGGGACAACCTGGGGAAGTTGAGCTGGATAGCCTACATTTTTCCTTTGATAGAGGATGTTTTGCAGACATTTTTAATGGAAACAGATTCCTACTTTAAATTTTAATACTGGAATATTTCCAGGGAAGCATTCTTCTTTCAGAAGCTGGAAAGACTAGTTTTGTGAGAGTGCAGTAAGTGATTCTCAGCTGTGACTACTCCACCTGCATTTGTTTCTAAGTATTTAACATGGATATAAAGTAATAAAGACAGAAGTTACAGGACGTATTTTGTCTCTGGGGTAGAGATTCACATGTTCATTGGAAGTATCTTTTGGTCATTCCTTCAAGAAACATTTCAGATGCTGCAGATTCACATTTATGAGCCATTTTCCTTTGATTCTGAGAAGGCAGTGTAAAGTGTGCCTATGGAGCAAGCAGCTAGGCACTAAATACTTCAGATGGAAACCACCAGAAAGTAGCACTGCATATTTTGAATAAGATCTTCTGAACAGGTGTCACATGTTTATCACACAGACATCAACACAGAAGGAAGTGACTTGGATGTAGAAAGAGATTTTACTCTAGTGACATTCCTCGGACAACACCTCCTCTCTTCCTCTGCGCAGAATTATTTTGATACCACCCTTCACGGCACAGGGGAGTTCATTTTGGTGACATCTACTGTAGTTTGCAAGGTTCTTTCTTTGCCTGCATCAAGTGAATCAAACACCAATATAAATAAGGTTGATTTAAAATAATTATTTCAATTTCATAATGCAAGAGTGAGTACTTGCTGCCTCTTATCATCAGTCAGAGGCCAGAAAGAGTTTGGCAGAGCTGGAGTCTGATCTTGCATTCTCTGAAATCTACCACCCTGCACATGCTAGTTTAGAGCTACTCTACTACACTTTACAGGCAGTGAGTCACTGCACACTGGGGTGAAGAGCAGTCAGGGAAGGTTTTGTGCCCTGGAGTTTCCCACAAGGTGCCTGCTGTGAGAACCAGCACACACAGGTCTCTTTGAAGTAAGCTCTGAGGATGGGTGAACTGCTCTGCTCCCTGGGCCCACGCAGGAGAGCACAACTCTCTTTCTTGCCTCACCCTTCCACTCCCAAGTTTCACCTGCTGCTTATAGCTCCTCCCTTCCCTCTTGTTTGATTTAGTATCAAACCGCAAGGTTCTGGACATGGATTAACTTTATTCCTATATATACAATAAATATCCAAGCAAAGAATGTAGAGAGAGATGCCCAAAGTTGCTTCAGGGGACTGTGGGTCCTGCAGTCACACAGCTATGGCATCACAATGGAGTCACCTTGCCAAACTACAGGACTTGCCTACCCCAACTGTGCTGCTGTGGGAAGACTGCTACAGATATTTGAGTTTATGGTTTGGAAAGAATCTGTTGACATCTCTCTATTACTCTGCAACATGATGTCAGTGTAGAGATACTCCGAGAGCTGTGATTTATTTAAGTCAGAAGCACTTTGCTTAGGAGGTAGAGCTGTTGCATAAATGCAAAACTTTTCATTACTGGTAGTATTTCAGGAGAGCAATGCCCAGGCAGAAAGGGGCTTCAGCATTCTCCCCAAACATCACAGCGGGTAGAAAAGGAACTGCTCTTCATTCTGCTGACTCAGTGTATGTGCTTAATAGGCTGCAAGAAGCAGGGAGGAGACTGCCTAATGACTGGAAATAATCAGGGGGTGGGGCAGGAGGGCTTCGTCATAAAATCCCTATTCCTCCACCCCTAACCTGCATGAGGAGTTCCTGCCAGCTGTACGGCTCAGTAGCTTTTCACACTGGACTTACATGCAACTGGGGCTGCAATGGGATCAAATTTAAGTTCAAGTGAGGTAAGGAAAAGAAGGTGACAGCAAGCGTAAAGTGGGTAAAATTGTCTGATATTCCAGAGAAGTTGATCAAGGAGAACAAGTGTTTTATGTTGTATGGGCAATCCAGAGAAACCGAGTTTGCTGTTCCTTAGGTCTTGTTGGCAAGGATGGCTTTCTTAGTCTAGCATTTTACAGAACCTCATGGCATGCCTGCATTTTCAAGCTACATTTTAGGGCTAACAATGTTGCTTATTGTGCTTCCTTATAAAATGAAAAAAGCTTCATCTCAAGGGAATAAGAAGCTGGCAGAGAGTTGTGATGGTGGTCAGTAAAGCACCCAATGAGTGTTGTTAATGAGCGCAGCTCTAAACATGGCTTTGAACGTGAGATGTTTTGAAATGTCAGCCTAAAGTAAGCATTTAACATGTAGTTTAGTTTTCTTAACTTTGCCTTGTGTTGTTTTTCCTAGACTTTTACGGGCACCTCAGCACCAGCGGTGAGAACGGTAGGTAGCAATTAGCTGGCCCTTCATTAAATGCTGTCCAGTGCTGAATGTAGATCACCAGAAAAAATGTTAGGAATTCAATGACTCGGGGGAAAACTGTGTTGCAAATTTTACTGAGCGTTGAAAACCTGAGCTGCAACTGCAGCTCTGTAGATGAAATATTGCCATGGCTTTCCATAAGCTCTGAATAGTCTGGCCTCTGTTGGTGTCTGATGCTTATGATGTTGATGTTGTTCTTTATCTGGGCTGGTTTGTACTTCATCTATATTAATTAATTCCTCTCTCACTTTTGTGTTTTGATTTCTTTGGATAAAACCCTCCTTTTCTCATACTTTATTCCTTTATAAGAAGGCCTTTTAAATGGGTCTTTCATTTAGTGCTCTGGTATTCCTTGCAGCCTTTCTTTGCAGAGTAGTGATCTGCCCTAGAGCTTGCAATTCTCTGTGCAGCACGGTGTTTACAGGTAAAACTGTGGAATAAATGTGTTGTGTTCAGCCTCCTGATGAACCTGATCTTATCAGACTTGTGAGTGGGAGCAGTGCCCAAAATTCTCTGAAGGCAAAAAAAGAGCAAGAGGCGTTTTGTAAAGGCTGAATTGAGGATGAACTCTTTGCACAGGCAAATGAAAACTCCCGGGGCAATTAGGAGACATTTATGTTAAGAAGTATTAGCATAAAGGAAAATATATCAGATCAGCTGCTATGAGCCAGCAAATGGGAACAACGGCAGTGGCAGCAGGATGGGGCTGTCTGCTGACACTTGCAGTGGATTTGGGGCTGCCACTATCACCTGCACCTTCTGGGGATCTCCAGTCTGAAAGGTGGACTTCCACTCCTGGTTCAGTGATATGGGGGTTTCCCAGCCTGGTTTGTTTTCGGTTTTGAATCTATGCAGGGAATTCAGAGTGATGCAGAGATTCTTTTAAATGGTGGTAAATTCAGCCTGCCTTGTGAAGGTTTCCTGTTATTCATGGTATGTGACGCCTGTTTGTTCCTGAGAGTCACTTTTGTTCTCTGTACAAAGTGAAATGTTGTGGTAACAACTTTGCAGGATTTCTTCAAAAGTTAGTTTTTAAAATGATATTTAGTTCTCTGTGTATAGTCTTGCAGACTGAAGAGGTATGCTGGAATCATAAAAATTGTTACTTTAAGTCCTGTAAAGCTAGAGATATTTAGAAGATCAGTCTGGTTTTTTTATCCTTTGTGCTTTCTACATTGTTAGTAGATCCCTAGGTGTGAGACCTGTACAGTTCCATGGTTCCTGTCCAGGTGTGAGACCTGTACAGTTCCTTTTATCTTGAGGATATTCAGAGTGGCAGAACTGACCTGAATACAGTACCTACAATTTAGAGTAGGACCCAGAGCCTCTTCTTTCTGCCCTGAATCTCTGAGGTTCACAGAGGTAAAATTCAGGAAGGACCTGATCTTTTTTCCTTCTTTTTTTTCCCTTCTTCTTTTTTTCCATGAAAGTTGGTATTTATGATAAGTATGTAAGCATAATATACCTGAGTTGTTTCTTGTTACTCAAGTTAAGGAAATGAGTTGTCATAGGCAGAGTGAGTTTCAGGGCAAGTGATAAGGATGTGTGGGATTTCAATTTGAGTGACTATATAAATGAAATAGAATATCTAAAATAGTGGGTGAGAAAATTGTGGTAGTGCCCCTATGCTGACAGTCAAAAAAGTAACACTTTTTAGATCACCCAAATTACTGTACTATATCAAACTAATAAAGGCTAGCATGCTCCTGAGGAAAAAAAGCATGTCAAACTGTGGAAATACTTGACCTGGTTTCTCTTGTAAGATTTGGATGAATTCTAGCACACATCTAGCTGTGTAGGTGCAAACAGGAAGAGAAGAAAAAAAAAAACCCACATGAAAATTGCAGTCTGAAGCCACAGAAGTTTTGCATAGCTCTTGGAAAGAAGCAGCCATTGAGTCAGTGCTGCTCCATTTGTTTTTATTCTGAAACAAATTCAGTGACTTCTACTGACTTAAGAAGACCCTGCTATGGGGTATTTTAAAATGGGTGAAATAAATACAAAACATGCAGTACAAGGAAAAGTGCTTCTTATGAATTTGACCTTGCCTGAGGTGGTAGACATAGTAATGTATTGAAATCCTGCCTGCCTTTATGGCTCCAAAACTCTTTGAAGTTAAAAGGTACCACATACCTGACCCAGGTCAGAAGCAAGGCAGTGATCTGTGTTTTATAGTCCTGCCACTCTTTCTGACAGGGTGAGGGATTTGTTTGTTGGTTTTCATAGCTTTTAAAGTAGTGATGAGATTTCTATTCCTTTTTGATGATAAAGTTAAGCACAGAGTGCTCTGCTCCAAATAGATACACACTTTGATAACTGCCTCTTGTCTTGGTGTAACTTGGGAACTCACTCTCATTTGTCAAAATTCTATGAAAGACTTTTAAGCTTGGAATTTTGCTGAAATAGAGGAGTTTTAGAGACCAGTTATGTAACTCATTCATATGGATGAGCACTCATGTAGGTGAACGCTTCTATTGACTTCCCTTGGACTAGATATGTAAGAATTGCACAAGTGTGCCACAGGACTTAATTGAATTTTTATCTGACGTAGGACAGTGTGACCAAGTCTTGCATTTGCAACCTCATATGTTTAAGTCATTTCAAAAGTGATTATTAAAATGCCTGGCTTGTGTTTCTGGTTTGTGAGGTAAGAATTATGTCTCAGATGAAATAAATATAGAAGCTGAAAGTTGAAGTGTGTGTAATAACTGACCTGGGAGGCTTCTGGCCTCAGAACTTACCCAGCCTGTGATATGGGCATCATCACAGTAAAGGGAAGGATGTGGAAGTCCTTGCCAATTGCTAGCAGATAAGCAGTTAAAGACAAAGGTTTCTGTGTGACTGTGAGCAAGTCGCTGACAGCTAGACTTGGTAAAACATTCAGGCACCTAAAAGTTAGGAGTTATAAGGTCTGACTTCCAAGACTCTGGTATGGGAATGGACTCCACAACCCAGAGTGAAGCACTGAGGATTGATTCCTTAAGTTGGAGAGCAAGATACATCAGAATGGAATTGTAATAGCTGAGGATTTGCATAAATAGGTGCATCCAGGTAATAGGGAGAGCTGGGAACAGAAACACTTTTCATAGTTCCTATCTCTGTGTGCCACTTGGCTGCAGGGAGATAGCACTATCAACTTGAGATTCACAAAGTAAAGGTCTAGATTCTCATTTTCAAAGAGCAGAGCAAATTTCTTCAAAATTCTGTCAAGCCTAGTAATTAATAGCAATTCCATTGCATGGGGGACTTTGCTCAGGTCCATTATTCTGTATTCAAGAAATGCAAGCCTTCTCCTTTCTGGATAAGAAAGTACAGTTCCATGGTTCCTGTACAGGTGTGAGACCTGTACAGTTCTCCATGTCTTCTGAAATAACATGTCTGACGTCAAAAACATTTACAATTTTTTGGATGGAGAAAGCAAGGACCGAGCATAAATGTAACAAACATGCCAGTTGATTTGTCAGGGCTAGAAAAGCCTTGGCTCTATTTCCCTGTGTCTAGGAGGGGTTATCTCTTCTACCCATTTCCATTTAATGCATATAGAAAAGTAGTTGTAGTGCTTCAGTTCTATAGTCTGGGCATGGTGTCTTTTGGTTGCTTTTGATTGGAGACTGCAATCCTTCTTATTTTTATTTCCACCTGCCCCCCGCAAAGAACTTTTTTCTTTCAAGTTTTGTCTATCCAAGTTATCCTTTGTGGACATGTTTGGAACAATGGAGCAGATAGAGTTGTGATATCAGTCTTTGAGACAACTGAAATGTCCCACAGCTGACAATTCGAGGCTTGCAAACTGTGCTCCATAAAACTATACCATGTGTGAGAGTCTGGACAGGTCAGATAATACAGAACAAATGTGCCCGTGTCAGCAACTACTCTGACCCTCCTGCTACTGCCTCACTGCCCTTCAGCTCTGCATCTTCAGGCCCCTTGTCAACTCAAAGGGAAGTACAAGAGGATACTCTAGGGATTACTCAGGTTATTTCTTAGAGGTGATTCTTCATCTCTGTTGCCTTTTCAGAGGTACTGAGTTTTCCATTGGTGAGGACAAGGGCCTGCTTCACTACATTGTGTTATTGTCCAATGTCATGTCATGGTCCCAGTTGCTTGATATTCTGTCAAAACATGTTGAAACATTTTCAGATAAGTCTTGTGATACTGCTGGAAAGACAAATGTTTTCACAAAATATATAGCCTGTATGAAAGAAATAATAGCAAGATGCATTTTATCAGTTAACATCAGTATATAATTTTTACTTTTGATGTTTTATAAATAATACAGACATTTCCAATGCCTGTATTAAGCAATAAACCCCATGTGTTTGTGTTAGGACACTGTATTAACTTTATGAGGGTATAATATATATATATATGAGAACATATGGGTACAGTTAGAATCACAGAATATTCTGAGTTGGAAGGGATCCACAAGGATCACTGAGTCCAACTCCTGGCCAAGGGCTGGACACCCCAAGAGTCACACTGTGTGCCTGAGAATATTGTCCAAACACTTGACCTCTGTCAGGCTTGGTGCTGTGACCACTTACCTGTGGACCTTGTTCTGGTGTCCAACCACCCTCTGGTTGAAGAACCTTTTCCAAATATCCAATCTAAACCCACCCTGACACAACTTCAGGCCATTCCTTTGGGTCTTGTCACTGGTCACTACAGACAAGACGTCAGTGTCTGCCCCTCCTGAGGTAATTGTAGGCTGCAATTAGGTCTCCCCTCAGTCTCCTCTTCTCCAGGCTGAAAAAAACCAAGTGACCTCAGCAACTCCTCATATGGCTTCCCCTCAAGGCCCTTCATCATCTTCATTGCCCTCCTTTGGACACTCTCTAATAGCTTTGTATCTTTTTTTGTATTGTGGCCCAAAACTGTCCCCATCACTCGAGGTGAGGCTGCCGCAGAGCAGAGTGGGACCATCCCCTCCCTTGCCCAGCTGGCCATGCTGTGCCTGATGCCCCCCAGGACAGGGTTGGCCCTCCTGGCTGCCAGGGCACTGCTGACCCCTGTTCAACTTGCCATAGACCAGGACCCCCAGCTCCCTTTCTGCAGAGCTGCTTTCCAGCATCTCATTCCCCAGTCTCTATTAGTGTCTTGTTCTTACCAATTGGTACAGATAGAATGATTAGAGAAGTTTTTTGGCACAATAAAACCTGTTTCTGTTCTAAAGCAAAATCAATACATGCAGAGCTAAATACCAATTGAAACAAGCATTAAGAGAAATTTTATCTGTACATGGATTAAAACAAATGGTATCTGTACATTGGTTTTAAAATGAAAGATGGTATAAATGAAATAGAGGAGATGTTAGTGTGGGAGAGAGAACGATGTTAAGTAGTTATCTCCAAGGTGAAATGGGGAAAGGGTTAATTTATAGCCTGAGGAATACAAAGACATTAGTATGAGCCATGGAAGTTATGAGTTATTATAGACTTACTATCTCTGAGCCTGAGGTTTCTGATATCTGGTGGAGTTGTGAGTTAATTCCAAAGATCATCTCTGGGATGATTTTTGCAGCTTTCTGCTGGGGATCAGGATTTAAGACCAGAGGTCCATCAGTCTTCATGAGAAGTATCTCATCACTGGCAGCTGCGTTTCTGGCATATACAGGAGTTTGTGCTGGTGTGGGAGCTGGTGCTGGTGCATGGTAGACACTTAGCTCTACTTTCACAGCTACAGTGAGAGTATTTGGTGTCCCAGAGACAGCCCGTTCCACTGCAGGCAGTGGTGTGTAAGAGGTGAGCACACCGATGCTTGTGCTCTAGGAGTGTTTATTGAGAAAATAAGGGAGTGATGATAGAAAGAAGTGATCTTTATCAAATCAAACACTTGGCACATATTGCCAACTCATATATGACTTTGAAATCTATTGCTTCAATTTCAGACCTGAAGAGAGTTCTGCCAAAAATTTGTACAGTTTTCTGACTGCTTCAGTTGGTTTGATAAATTATATTGGCTTAACCTGAAAAACCTTGTATTATCTGTGTTCTTAGAACTTCAGGATTACAGTAGTTGTGATTATATGCTATAATAATAATAATCTCAGTGCCATCTTTTTTTTTCTTCTTCTTTTCCTTTTCTGAATTTTTGTGCAGGCACCGGTATCTCCTTTCAACTTGCTCACTGTAAAAATACTAAGAGTGAAGAATGTCCGGAAGGCAGACTTGCGTGAGTACTTCTACTATTGTTGGATGGTTCTTCTAACATTTTGAAGAAAATATTTGGACACTGTTATTGTTCTCAAATTGTGTAGGAGTAAAAACATGTATTACAGTAATTTTGCAAGAATAGTTTTTATTTTGATACTGAAGCATTGCTTTCTCCTCTTAAATTTAAAGAGAGTGGCTCAAGCAAGGTGATGCATTTTATGTCTTCTGACATCAGACTTAGCTGCTGATCAGAGGTCTACTCTGTAAACAATGAAAATCCTTGTATTTTGAAGTAAAAACTTGAATATTTCCTATAACGTTTCTGGATGGAAGAGAAGAGGGAACTGGTAATGCAGACATAAAATCAGCAGTAGCAGGAAAACCTATAAAAATAACAGAAGCACAAGCAAAAACATTCTATTACTTTTGCAGAATTTGTACATTTGCAGGAATTGATGATAAAATACAGTGTGTTTTGGAATTTATTTAACCTACAGAATGGAGAAATTTAAAAGTCAGAAAAAAATTAACAGATCACTTCTCTGAGAGCTTGACAGAACTTTAAGTGAGGGATAGTGAGGAGAAGTGAGGAAAGGACATCTAGAATAGAGACTACAAATGAAAAATGTCATAGCCAGATCTCAGAACAAGGGTTGATAGTGAAAAGAGTCCAGGACAGAATAAATTTCTGCAGTAAGGAAGTCTACAGAGTCTGGTGACAACCAGATGAGGAAGCCCTATAAATATTCACCTTCTCTGCCTCTGCAGACAAGTGGGCATCAGCTTGTTGAACCAGAGTGTGTGATAGCAAATTTAAAATTAATATTCTCAGTGGTAGAATGAGACTTGCAAAAGATGGAAAGAACAGCTTGTTCACTCTTCATATCTGACACTGACTCACGTAGGGGAGAGACTGGTTTAATTTGGAATTTTCCAGTTCACTGAAGATCTTCCTCACAAATTCCATTCCACGGATGTGGGTCCTCAATAACCCACCTTTCTAGGTGCACTGAGACTTGTTCAGGTGCCTTTCAAAATGCAATTATGCCAATTACACCATGAACTACTTTAATGGATAAATGTGAATGGTGAAACATCTGTTTAAAGAGGTTGGAAAGGCATGAAAGAAAAAAGAGTGAAATAAAGAAAAAGAGAATGAGAAAATTAAAGTCTAAAGACCACAAGAACAAATCTAAAAGATGTAAAACAAAGAGAGAGAGTCCACACTATGTTCTCCAAAATCTTGCTGAACATGACACAAAATCCATTTTCTTTTGGTACACTTGGAATTTCATGCAGCACATCGCAGTTTCTAAGAAAATTCTAGTTAATGTTAATATATTATATAATTATATAATATAATTATATAATTTTAATATATGTTTAGTTAATAGTTAATATATTTTGAGATTTTAACTTGTGCGATGGGTCAACAGAAGAGGGAAAACTTACCAGAGGTTGGATTTGCTGGTTTCTGGCAGGAGGGATGTGGTTAGATCACATGGAAGTTCTGCTTAACCAAAATATTTTTAAATGACTGATAACTATCAGGGAAGGAATCTCTGCTGCACTTATATGTGGTATTCTGGGTTACTTATGTATCTTGTACAAAGTAATACTACTGTGCTTATTTCTCTTTTTCCTTTGGTTCATTAGACAAAATGAGAGTACCTTATAAAGTGTAAAGTTAGGGGTTTCTTAAAGATTAAAACCTATTTTTATGTACAGAAGCACACATTCTGTGAGCTTATAGTTGTATGCACAACTTTTAAAAAATCAAAATCCAAATTTTTAAATGCCTAAATGGTGCCTAAACAAAATGCCTAAACAAACCAAATACATGATCTGACCAGACCACCACTGCAATTGCATCTACAAACCCACATGCACAATTGAGTGTGCATTTCTGTGTTGCTGTACTTCTGTACTGCCTGCTTGTGCTTCAGTTCCTTGTGGCTGTCCTTCTCAGGGCAGCTTGTTCACAGTCACTCCTTATCACAGTGAATCATGAGGTCTTTTCTTGCTAAACCTGTTGGCATGTCTGCCACACCATATGGCTTTCTTACTTTGTGTTCTGGTCTCATGAACAGATGAATATCATATCTTGATCCTCTTGAGATGCCCCAAATTCAGAACTTGGGCATCCCAATTATTTGTTTAAAGTGTATCTGGCAGAGAGATTTGTAAGCTATACAGCAAGAACGTTATCATAACAGAAAATCTCTTGTCCAAAGAAACTGATGTTATCATGCAAAACCTGTCCGTTTTTTTTTTGTCTGCAGTGGGAAGGCTATTTCAGGCAGTGTTTACCTTTTCTGAGGCATCAAAAAGGCAAACATTTCAGCTGGTTTTCCTTGAAACCTCAATATTTTCAACTATAGGAAAATGTCCCTTTTCTACTTGTTTCTAATTGTTAAGAGTATGATGCTTGTTACATTTCTGAGTTAGCATTTATTTTCTCCAGTTTAGCTTTCCAATTTTGCTGGTTGAATCTTGGTGTTCCCCATGTCATTTTTTTTTCCCCCACGTATTTTCTCATTATTGAAGTGTTTGTGTTTTATTTATTGAAGTGAATATTTCTTCTTGTTCATTGACTCTCATGTTCCTATTTACATTATTCCAGTGAAAGATAAATACACTTTTAAAGTATTCCTCCCTGCTGATGCTTCAGAACAAGATAATTTGGGTCTAGAACAAGATTTGGGTATAGGCCTGAAAATCTAGACTGTGTTCTGGACCCTGACACTGACTGCATTATGGGATCTTGGGTAAAGCATAGAATGGTTTGGGTTGGAAGGGACGTTAAAGATCATCTAGCTCCAACTGCCCTGTCATGGGCAGGGACACCTTCCACTAGATCAGGTTGATCAAAGCCCCGTCTGGGGTGGGGATGGCCTTGAACAGTTCCAAGAAATCGGAGTTTTCTCAACGTACTTTTTTGCATAATCCTTATGTTGGTACTGTGAACTAATCAGTGTGTCTCAGGTTCTTTGAAAATGGAAGCTGTAGCATTTAATCACCATTAGCCATTTGTATTTTCATCTGCTAACACTTGTGCCTCTGCTGAACATCCAATCAGTCACTCTTTTGATCAGGTGTGGCTTAGGCTGCTTTCTGGAAATGCTTTCCTTCCCACAGTCATTATCAAGGTTTTGCTGATTGTGATAGCATGGTTAACTACACAATAAAGGCACAGCTTGGCTGGTAGGAAAATCTAAATCTGTAGTTGTTACTGAAAGATAATGAGGAAATACATGAAGTAATTGTTCTTAATATGATGTAATAACACTGTTACACGTTTCAAGCATGATGCAGGGATTGACTATGAGTTAAATTATTTGGCCTCCTCTGACTCACAAGGTGGCTGTAAGAACCAGGTGACTGGCTGAGCATTGCTAATGTGAAATAGGGAGATTGCATTACAGGTATGAGAGAAAGGCCATCAGCACCTGTATCATGTTTCTGTTAAGTCTCAATCCCTGGAGTTCTTCCTCCAAACGTGAGGCCTCAGAATGTGGAAGAAGCTGATGTCTTTGTTAGCACTCATGGCTTCCTTCCCCAGACATGAGGGACAGAAGGATCTTTCCAGGCTGCAAATAGAGTAGTAGGAAGGAATTGAACAAATAGTAATTTAATTGTGGTGATGAAACTGATTTTGTTTTCTGAAAGAATTGCTGAGAAAGACACAGTTTCTAAAAGCTTTGTCAAATATATGAACAAATATGGAATTGGTACCTTCTGATTTGTGATAAGGAAATAAAACTTTACAGTTTTGATGGGAGAACACTTTGTCACAAAAATCTTCTGTTCTTCATTTAAGCCAGCACTTTAATAAAGGCTTTAATTTAGTTAAGGTACCAAATCTAGGAAAGAACTCATAGAAAACAAGTCTCTCTATAGCCCAGAGTGAAGGTTGTGAGGTGGGTTGCCTGTCCCAGCTGTTTGGATAGTCATGAAGTTAAAGCTAAATGCAGCATGGATAGATATATGTCCTCCACTGTATGTGGAGGACAGTGCAACTTCAAATATAAAGTAATGTTTAAAAAAAAAAAAAGTCTGACTAAGGGGGAAAAGGTGGAAATGGGCATGGAAAATGTGTGAGGATGTCTCTGTTTTCCTTTAAGTGGTTCTTTGTGTTATTTACTCCAAATCCTGTATGTTTTAGGAAGAAAGCTCCAACTGTGCTACCTTTGCTTTATTAGGGTTGAGTGTGCACTGTGCAGTAATTCTTTCTCTGGATGCATTTTAACTGTGCTCATCTTGTCCCTATGCAGTCACCCTTTCAGATTGTTATGTGACACTGTGGCTGCCTACTGCCTCAGCTGAGAAGGTTCGGACCAGGACCATCAGGAACAGCAAAAACCCTGTTTGGAATGAAGCTTTCTGCTACAAGATCGACCGCCGTGTCAAGGTAATGAACATAAATTCTTTGCACCATTTGATGTCTGCAGATAGCCATTACATTACACAAAACTACAGTAAATCAATATATATATAGCTAGATTCCAAGCACTGGAGATGTTAAAGATTCCTTAGGAAAAAAGCCCTGTTGCTTTCATCCTCCTTAGTATTGTCTTATTCCAGGTATTTGTTACTGAAATACCTACTATACTGCAGTAAAAAGGAACTAAATGCCCTGCAGAATACAGCCTTATTATCCTATCCCCAATCTTGACATATACAAGTGAAATCCAAGAAACAGATCATATAAAAATTATAGCAAAATCACTTGGTTATAGATATTGTGAAAATTCTTTAAACCTTCTTTATCTACCTGTGACGGTTTTATACACATAGACTCAAAGGCCATAAAATAAATGTAGAAACATTTAATGCAGTTATATATCACAAATTCATGAATGTTCTGCATGACCTGCTTGTTTTGTCGGCCTGGGGAAATGAAACAAGCCTGCTTCTTTTTGTATGTAGATTTATCAGTAAAGTGAAGTCTCATAATCCCAATTCTCTTTCCCTTTTCTCTTCCCCTTTCTCCTTTTTCTTTCTTCCCCTAAAACTGGAGGGTTGAGGGAAGAAAATCTGGTCTCAAGATTTTCTTGCCTTATAGAGCTCTTAGATATAGTAATAACTCCATTCTATTCTCAATCTCTTTGTGCAGAACGTGCTGGAGCTCAAAGTCTGTGATGAAGACACAGTTACCAGGGATGATGAACTCTGCACAGTTCTCTTTGACATAGATAAACTCACTGTAGGACGTACTGTTCGAGTGAAGTTTCAGCTGAATCCACAGGTGAGCAATGGAATTGGTGTGAACAAAAGTAAATTCTCTCCTTCCAACTCAGTATATTCTTTTACAGGGTTTCATTTTAGGAAACATCTACTTAAACTGTATTTAGCTGCTATTTTAAGAAAGACAGTCCCTGTATGAGTGGTCCATTCTAGTTTTTGTTAAGAACAAATATCTATGCTAAAAATCTAGTATAGAACCAGTAAGAACTAGTTATCCACGGTCTTAATTCTGAATGTTTCTAGCATGTTTGTTGGCTCTTAGCATAAGTTCTGAATTTTCAGGCCCTTTTAACTGTAATGGTATTAAAGCAGCTGATTCTTTTTGTGTTGGGAATTAAAATCTGAAAAAATGGCTGTTTTAGCAGAATAGCAGTTCTTACATCTTCATGCTTACAAAGCATTTAGATTTCCAAAAACTAGTTTTAGCAACTACATTTAAAATATCTTAAAATTCAATATCTTTAGTTGACACATGGTTTTCTTACATCTTGGGAATTTTCTAAGTTCTATTCTAAATGCATATTTTAAAAATTATATATACGTGGTATGATGAAAGAAAAAAAAAGTAATCTTCTTTTTTTCCTCCTGTCTTCAGGCACGTGAGGAGCTGGAGGTGGAGTTCACATTGCAGAACACGTGAGTAGAGTCCTAAATTCTAAATAAAGTCTTATATTCCGTATAAAAATAGTCTGAAAAGCTGGTTGACATGTGATAGTGCTTCTTAAACTTGCAGTCTCTAAAAGCAGTAGCTAGATGTTTTCATTCAAGTCTAGTAAAATGGAATTTCAGAATATATATTTTTAGATTTTAAATATCTGAAATGTCATTTCCCCCCCTGTTTTAATTCTGCCTCTTGGGCACCAACTTCTTCCTGTTCTCTTTTTTCTCATTGAATCACTATGCAAGGAAGTATGAGGACAATGACAATATTCAGGAAGTTTTGACTATTAGAAGTACCAAGCCTAAACACCTTAATTACCCCTTTCTTGGGGAATCTGGTTTTCCAAATCCACAACATTATAAAATGCACTTCTGTAAGCTGGCCTATTCAATTTGTCTGCCTACACATGGGGAGCTGTGTAGGTAGAGAAAGGAAACAAATATTCTGCATAAAGTAAGGTCCAAAGACCACTGTGGGAGTCTGAGGACTGAGGAACAAGGAAAACTGGAGGAGCAGCAGTAACTTCACTTGGTAGGCTTGAAAGCTGTTGGTGGAGTTTTACTGTTTAGAGGATTTGTTTGTTTCAGGTATCATGTTTCATGCTGTGTGTCTGGGACCCTGTCACCCTAAATGGAAAGGAAGTCTGTTGCCAAGACCATGAGTATTCTAGTTTGCCTCCAAAATATGCTTTGTGACTCTGAGGAAGTTACTTGAAAGGATTTCTGTTATCCGTTCTATCTATGTTATTGGATTGACAGTGTTGTTAAAACAACCTTAGAGAACAGATGTTACTTCTGGAACTTCGCAAGGCATTTGGGGCACTTCAGGAGGCCTAGCAGGACAGTATGTTGGTGGACACTCTGAATTCCTGACAGGAGGGGAAATAAGAACTTGTTGGTGAAAGGGCAGTAGCTCAGTGATAAGAATGGAGAAGGAAAGATCTTACAGTGTTCACACACAAAAAAGCCATCAGAGACAAAAAGTCTAAGAATATCTTATTGCAACTCATGGAGACTCATCAGAGCAGATTGTTTGTTGTTTACTGTGCACCAAAACTGGCAAAATGCCCAGCAGCATCAAGAAAAATGGTTCTAGTCACACCTCAGGAGTGTCACAACATTAATAATGACAATGGGGAAGCTCCAGTAGACATACCAAATATCCTGTCTAGGATCCTCCTTATTTTGCAAGTTACAGGATGGCTTATGGAGGTGGTAACTAGAATAATACTCTTGAAAATCCTGTCTTTGGATGGGGGAGGTCCAGGTAGGTTGTCTGGCTTGGATATTGTGCACAAGTGGGTTTGCATATGGGAATGGAGGCTGGAATTTGTCTTGGAGCATATGTGCCACCAGCTCTGTGCCAAACTCTTCTATCTGACCTTGCAGCCAACTGCCTTTTTTGGAATTGTATTCAATAAAGTCAGAAATGTAGTAATTTCTACAAGTGATGCCCGAGCAGGAATTCAGCTGGTTGGAAGATGCTATTTGGAACTGTGCAAATAAAAAGGATCCTTTGCGGTCTCAAGGAAGAGATTTTAATAAGCATGACAGCCATGGCTCAGTTGCTCCAGTAAGAGGGCACCTGATCTACTTTTTCTGTTCATAGTGTGGTTCCTGAGTGGTTAATATAATAGGTCTGAAGAACTCCACATGCAAAGGGAAGAAGTTACTGTATTATAAGTGAGGCATGTCCCTGTAAGGTCACAGTAGGACTGAGAAAATGGCTTCCTGTCAGAAGGAAGATAAACCTTTCCCCTACTATCCCTCATTTGCATTTCTTGCATTTGTGTGGTGGTCAATGCTGTTCTGCCCATCAGCTGAGTCTGGAATAAAAGTCTAAGCACATCTGAATTGATTAAATATTGTGATCTTGGTAGGATATTGAGAGGCTTTTTTTCCCCCTCAGTTTGAAATGTGTGATGTTGGGAGTAATTAATTAAAGGATTTGTGCACTAACATTGTAGACAATGGATTGCATTAGATAAACTAGAGAGCTCTGGAAAGGTCTAAACAACGGAAGTGAAATACCTGCAATGGATCACCAGAGAGTTATGGAACCAAAACCACCTTTCCTGTCTTGAACAAGCTCAGCAGGTTTTGGCAAGTTGTTTTTGTCGTTGCTGGATGGGAGAAGTGCTGACAGAGATTAGAGATAATTTTCAGAGGGAGAAAGCCCTCTGATAACAAGGAGTACAGCCAAGCATGTGGGACAGTTTCTAGAAATCTTGTATTGTGATTGTAATATGGCAGTTTATTTCTGAAATTAATAATTATTTCCACCAGCAATTTTTCCTGATATTACTTATCTGTCATTTTTCATTTCTTCTCCATCTTCATTCCAGATTTTACTAATTGCAAAATTTACTACATTAGCTTGCTCTTTCTTTCCAGCATTTCAGATGAATAATATCACACGTGAAGTGTAACCCCAGGCCAAGAAACTTTCCTGGGTTGCACCTATGATAGTGTCTTTGCCACTCCTATTTTTGTTTGCCTATAACCTCACTTCAAAGGTTGTGTTTTGTGTTACTTTTATGAAAACGAACATTATAAAAATTACCTCATGATACATTGGAGGGCTGTATGAAATTTGTTCCTGCATCCATTCCCATGCTATTTTATTTAGAATGGAAGAAAAGCTTCATTTTGGTAGTGGGTTTCCACAACTGCAAGACGATTACCCTCTCTAGTTTTGCCTCAGCATTACACCACTTCTGCAGTACCAGCAAATGCTCACCTCTCTGCTGTAGAGTGGCAGGCACTGAGGGTCAGATGTTTGATCCTAACAACACAGAGAGGAAGGCATGCTCCTTCCTCCAAGTGCCTTTTCACCTGCAACCGAGCCAAGGGATTGCAAACTCCTGCCCAGTGTTTTATGGGCCCATAACACGAGCCCAGCTGGCGTGAGAGCTGCTGCACTTGGGTAGCAGTGACAGAACAGGTAAGGCTGTTGTACACAGGTTGCTGATTCAAGTACTTTAGTGTGTTTTGTGTTATTTTCTGGTGATTATCAGTGGTAACGTGGACTTTCTCCCCTGCGTCTCCACTGGCAGGGTCCAGCATCAGAATGAGCCCATACGTGTTGCTACAGGGACA
The DNA here is from genome assembly GCA_013398175.1 of Climacteris rufus. Taxonomy (NCBI): domain Eukaryota; kingdom Metazoa; phylum Chordata; class Aves; order Passeriformes; family Climacteridae; genus Climacteris; species Climacteris rufus. The sequence continues at coordinate 684,916 of VZRZ01001707.1, read as the reverse complement.
GGGTCCCGCTGGACAAGGTGGCTTCGCTCGCTCAACATCCCTCTCCCCTCTGACTTCTACTGAAGTGACATCCAACACTGAGGGGCCACAAAGAGGCTTCTGATGAGCTACAAGGTACTTTGAGTTTCCAAGGAGAGGTCTGAGACTCACAGGGTATTTGCTATACCTGCTGATTTTCTTTTTGGGCTTTTTTTTATCTTTCAGATGTCCCAAGTTGAGGAAGTGCATCTCTAACCACTCTTATAAGAATGAAGGACCACTCTTGCACAACCTTTCATCTTCACTCTCCCTCCCTTTTATTTTTTCAAATGTGAAAGACAATGTTTAAAACAAAGCCCAATTAGCACAAATAAATGTAAATAGGTGTACAAAAAGTTGTATAAAAGTTAAATATTAATTATTGAAATATGGCAAAAGCATGATTTTTAGAAAATAAAAGTCTTTTTTTTCTTTCTGTAGTTCTGCTGTGTTATTTTTGAGAAATTCCCATCCTGTGAAAGGGGAACCAGCAGACCATGCTAGCCATTTGGTATGGGCACTACTGAGGAACCCCTAGGCTGAGTCTCCATCCACTGGAGGCCAAATGTACTGTTTGTATTTCTGTGTGGAGGAGCACTGAAGGCAAAAGTTTAAATCAAGAAAGATGACAACCAAAGAACCTTTGGGGTTGAATGCAGCTTTCTTTACCATCCCTCATGCTTCTCTTGGGTCATCAGAAAACTCAGAAAAGTAGCCTGCATCATTATGGAAGCTACTAAAGGAAGGGAAAGCTGGATCTGACATGAAAGAATTAAAATTTTGTAGATAGGTATCAAAACCACCAGAATCTCTGGTGAAGTGCAGCACAGTCTATTCTAAACGAGAACTGCAATGTAAGAGTCTGTGTGACTGTAATTTCCATACAGTATTTTCCACATCATTGTAAGGCAGGCATAATCCAAAAAAGGAGAAGGAGAAGTTTGAAGTACACCAGGTGTTGGGAAATGATCCCTGGGCTCACAGAGTCCACTGCAGCCTTTGGCACTCCTTCAACAGACTTCTAGTGAGGAAGGATGCCCAGTCTCTGGTTTTCCCTGCCACAGACCACAATATATTCCCAATTCTCATAGCAAAATGAAGGTTGGCAATAAAAAAAGGCCACAAATCACAAGCTGTGATGGAGGAGAGAACAGGAATGTATAATGAGGGCTGTCTAATAGCAGGTTGTTCGTTAGAGAAATTACCAGCTAATCCCAAGAAATGGATGCTGTTCAGTGCTCCAAAGGTAGGCAAAATATTCAAAGGTCCCTGTCAGCCTGAGCTCTTCTGTACCCAGCTCAGCTGTGTTTCTAGCCACAGCTGATTTCCTAAGCTTCAGGGAAAGATGAGTGCCCTTGCTCTTTTAAAACAAGGGTATGAATCAGCAGGTAAAAAAAATAAATTGAAGCATCTATCTTGTACTGTGACCAGCAGAAGCCTTGAAATTCAGGATATAAAAGTTAAGAGCAGTGTGGAGAGTTACAAGTGACAGTAGCTGGGCTAACTTATAGCAGTGACAGCAGAGGTGACACTGCAGTGGAGACATCTCAGCCATTGGTTCTTAATGACTGAGTTGTCCTGGTTCTTCCCAGGAGCCTTCCAAGCTGTTCTGTGCAACAGTGCAGGTTCTTCCACACTGTTTGAAGGTCATGCCTTGGAACTCCTAACTATTAGCCTAACTTTATACTTTGTTGATACCAGTACCTCAAATAATACTACACTTTACTGGATATGTACCTCCATGAAGAGATATCTTTAAGTCTTTCCAATTGCATTTCACCAGGCTTTGCAGGCTGAGGTCTTTTAATATCTACCATGCTGTTTCTTGTTTTCCTTAATTTTTTTAATGAAGTATTTGAGGATGGTGACACCATATGTCAAGTAATGTTACAACTATTTGACTACAAAATAGTAATTAAATACAAAAATTTGTGTCTGAAACAAAACTTGAGTGGGAATTACACACATTTACCCACATGAGGGTGGAAACACTGAGTATTTTTTGCCAATGCCTGACTAATGTTCTTTAAAGTCTTTTAAAATACATTTTCAAAAAGAAAAATTGTACAAAATTTTCAAGTGTATAAATGTTTTGAGGAGAGGCGTTTGCTTGTGTTTTGTTGTTGTTGTTTTCTTTTAATGGAAAGTTTTTCCTGAATGTTCTGCACTGTATTTAGCCAGTTTATATTTTTCTCTTAAAGGAAAATACTGATTCGGAAATGAAACTTTTAACTGTTTATGAGCTTTGCAATATTGGGTAAATTCTTTGTCATGGGAAATCTTGCAAAGCTACTCTAATGTGTACTTATACTGAAATCTAATTGTTGTAATAAATGCTGACCTTAAGTGGATTTAAAAAAATACCATTCACATAATTTTGAAGGAATTGTACTCTCTGGTTTCAGCTGAGATAAAATACATACATCAACTATAGAACTATATGAGACCTTAAAGTGTATAATCCACAGCTTGTAAAGTCTGAATAAACAGCTCATATTCTCTTCAACAGGTCAGGGAGTCAGTGCTCAACCCTTATAAAGTTGCATATGTATGCATTCCCTTTGGACTAATCTGAGTTCTTGAGACATTATATAAATTTAATTAAATGATAAATTATAAGATATCCTTAATGAGACATTGCCTGATTTTTCTGATGGAAAAATATTTTAGAATATAAAAACTGTTAGCTTCAGTATACAAATTTATCCCTGCCTCTAGATGTGGAAACACATCCATGCATATAGTGATCTATTAAAATCTCATGTGTGATTTGCAGATCACTTCATAGAGGTCAGTACAATTTCTTCTGCCATTATGGTAATTTCTTTATAAGTTGTGGAAATGTAGTCAGTTGTATTAGTTTTTGAAGCACAAAACCTTGGGTAAAACCGTAAGGCTCAAAACAATCAAGATGGATTAAACAGTTCCAGCTGTCCTCAAACTCAATATGTCACACATCAGTATTCATTGCATGGTTTACTAAAGCAAATGTATAAGACCACAGGAGAAATCCAACTTCATATTCTATTATGAGTGGATGGAAAAATTTCAACTGAGCTCATCATCCAATCCTAAGCTTTAAAGTCTTTTTGAGTGAGAATGTTAAAGTCAGAAATGTCAGAGCTGATGGGAGGGAAAAACAAATAATGTGTTAACTGTAGACTTAAATATTTGTCTGAGTTGTCCCATGACATTATATTTCCCTGTATTTTTTTTCTTTTCAGTCTGGACTATCCTGATGGCATTATTACAAATGGAGTACTCGTGGTAAAATATATATCTATTATGATCTTTCTCGTGTCTGAATAACAAGTGTTCATATTTCTAACTCAGGAAACTTTGAGCTGTGTCCTAAAGCCAGTATTGCCTCCTACTTTCTTCTGTAAACTGTAGGCCCAGAATTATGAGGAGTTAAAGAAGAAAGAGTTACAATGTTCATAAAAATAGTCTCATATTTTAATACACTCATTATTTTGAGTAGGGTTCATCTTCTTTGCTTAACTGTCTCTCCAAGTTAAAGCAGCTCATGAATTGTTCCTCTTCAATTTCAGATTTGGAAAGAAATACCCTATCACTATTGTGCTTGTGTTATCTGAAGACACAGTAACAGATAATAATTGTCTTGCTCATTGATCAGCCAGAGGGGTTGGTTGAGAACAGTATGAATCACTTGCAATGACATTGACACTTCTCTCAATCATCATTTATCCTCTCTTGCTACAGGCACGTGAGGTTTCCTGTTTGGAGGTTAGAGTGGATACAGGGAAGCTGAAGCAGCAATCCACAAGTGAGGTTATTGCTTCATTGACCTATTGCTCTTGTGTTGTGATTCATTCATTGTAACAGATGTTGAAAAATTAATAATCCGTTGTGCACGTTGCTCTAGTTGTGTCACATAATACTTAGTTTTGCCATGCCCCACCTTGTAGAAAGATTTTATCTGTCAAAATTCAAGTTAGTCAAGTATTTCGTTATGAGGTAAATCTTAAACTGATACAAAAATAGAGCCACGTATAATAGAATAAAAAACTTGGGGAAATTAAGTTAGTTCTCTTTGTTTATCGCTTGTTCAAAACATTTTTTTCTAAAGAAGTTGGATCTTCTTTTAAAATATCTTATAATTAAATTAATATGTAGAAATCTTATCTTGTATGTTTGATTTGGGTGTGAGTATGTACAAAGTTTCTGCACATTTAGGGTTCTGAAAGACTTATTTTTTTTGTTCTTTAGCAAAAATAATAAACTTAAACTCTGACGTTAAAATGTAAGGTTGTATCAAAGGGGTCTGCACAAATTGCAGGAAAGTACTCTGCTTCCATAGAATCACCAGAACAGTACTTTGTCTATAAAATGTGGCTCTAATAAATACAGCAGGATTCTTCGCTGGTTTTTAAGATGATTCAAATGAACACTATCTTGTGTAAAGCTGCTCCTGGGTCAAATCTCAAAAAATCATGACTGTTTTGAATTAATTAATGAATGGAAATTTGACCTCTATGAAGAAAATTGTAGCAATGACTGAATTACACTACAGGAATTTTCAGACTGAAATGTAACAGGGGGAGCAAAGCTTAGTGACCTAAAATTATATGTCTCTTGGCCCCAAGCTTGCAAGAGAACAGCATATGATCTCTCTGTAAACATAAAGACTTTTCTGTCCAAGAAGCACAGCCTTCAGGTGGACAGTTTGTTTCAGTTTGTGTGACCTGAGGGCACGTGACAAGTAGTCTGCTTGATTTTTGGGTTTATAGAATCATTTGACTATTGTAGTCTTAATATTATAAAATGAGTACTATGAACCAGAACAGACTGACATCAAATAAATGACTTGTATTCAACATGAATAATCCAAAATGCCCTTGAATTGACACTCAAAATCAAATATATTGATTTATAAAATCAACATAAATCTTGATTTTATTTATTCATGGGAAGCATCTGCCAAATAGCAAGCTACAGTATTTTAAAAATCTGTGATTTCTTTATATTGATTATTTATGCAGATTCACCAAGATATTTTGTAGAAGTTTCCAGTCTGTTTTGGCCACCCAGAGTCTACTTAGTCATTGGGGTGTAAAGAAAGTCTGACAAAACGTGTTGAGAGTAGAAACAGATTGGGTTTTTTAATTAGTTACGTGTGTTTGCATATATTAGTTAAAATTCTCTTTGTTCCCTGCCTCTCCGTTTAGACCAGGAGCTTACATTTACGGTGGAAGGATCACATGAAAGAAGCCAGAAGATTTTGCTGGACTCTAGCCCCAGCCTTCATATCATCAGATTTCACTGCATCATAAATGACCAGACAAGGCTGGATATCATATTACCAGAAGAGGTAAGTTCTCCTTTTGTCTGTTATCATTAACCCCAATGAAATTGGAGCAAGAAATTAATATAACCAGTAAACTGAACTAGCCTTTTTAGTAGGAGAAGGTCTAGAGATGACAAACCTTTCCTGTATGCTTACCCAATTGCTTTTTACATTTTTTCAGGTGGCTGATGGAGATGAAACAGAGAAATCTGGGGTCCTTTCTTTCCCTCTGAATTCACTCCCTTTGCAGAAGGAAATAATACTAGAAGAGGTGAGTGCTGTGATCCTTTTGAAATGTGCTTAATATTGTCCTGCTAGAAATAAAGTTACCAAGTAAACAAAATCACTTTGTAAAATTATACAGCTATTTATTTTAAAAGTTAAACTTAAGATTGTCATACTCACTTCTAAGGAAGGAGGTGTTAACAATAATTTTAATAATACAAAAAATCACTACAAACCTGAATACCACAGTTAGAATTAAGTGGTTTCAAGGAACAAAAAATTACTGTCATATGCACATGCATTCTAAAACTTTTTTTTAATAGGGGTAATACTGGAATGGCTAATATTTATAAGAAAGACCAATACAGATTATGAGTTAAATTCAGATTTTAATTTGTCTAAATATTGACATTTTCTATGTATTTAAAAAAATTATTTTAATAAGGTAACTTGTGTCATTCTTGTTGCTTCTTCTCACTGTGCACACTGGGAACTGGTGTAACATGCAAGCTTGTGGCCCACTACCTGCCCCAAACACACAGGCTTATTAGAGAAGAAAAAATTTGATTCCAGGGCAGGGAGTGAGGCTCTGGTTAACTGTATAAAAATCATGTCCTTAGCCATATGATTTACTATTTGAGGACCCCCTCTCTTAGTGTGAGCATTGCCTGAGCTTAAAGGAAAAAAATGTTTTGAATTTGGTCATAATTACCTTTACCTTTCTTGATTTCTAGGATAATTCATTTCACTTGTGTTTGACAACAAGAAAATGGTAAGATAGCCTCTTTTTGTCCTATCATCCAGGACTACTGTAAACTAGTTATGTAGGTTTTTTCTATGATAGGTGGAGAGATGATCACATATTGTGTGAGTGCTTTGTGCTGTGCTCACCTGGTGCCTGAGGTAAGTGCAAGTCTGCTGCAGTTACAGGATTGTGCAGTTCAATATGAGTTTGTGAACCTTCATAGGTTTACTGAGAGTAAATTAGTCTGCTTTATCACTGTTATTCTTACACATGAATAAAATTGTACTATTCACATATTAATTTTATTTCCCATTTACACCAATAGTCAGATCTGCATAATGACTGAAATAAACTGTATCAATTTTTAATTCTGCAAAATCACCAGAACAAACACAGGGTAGTCTGGCTTCTGCCCCTTCTGCTTCACAAAGCAGAATGGGAGCTGACACCTGACAAGCTTCACCTCTGCAAATCCACTTGTAGGGACAGAATTGCACCAGTGATAGCTTGAGGCCAATGATGTTTTATGGTACAGCTGAAAACTTCATATGGTTCACAGCACCCCCACTTTGGGTGGTATACACAAGGGAAGCAAGGTGGATTTTCACAGCTTGGGGGCACTTTGTCTAAATGGACAGCTGTAGAACCTGTACAACCTCAGCCCATAACAAAATATATTGAAATGTCAATCTAACAGAAAAAGATTTATAGAGAGAGTATGAAAAATTTTAATCTAGTGCTAAAAGAGTTATTTCTTTTTGTAAGGTAAATCAGTTGACCTTATTCTGTTTTCAAAATTACACTGTGTGATAAACCAAATTTGCTGAAGAACAGAGGTTAGTAGCATTAATCATTGAAACATTAATATTTTGTGAAATATTGGTGAAAGTACTATTCAGTACAAAGTTTGCATCCACCAGAGGGTGATGTGACCCAGAAGATTTGGTCAATATTTAGTGCTCTTCTCAGTAGTACGTGTATTTGTGTTGCTGAATGCATATAACATTAACTGTCATTTGATTGGTTTTGCGACTTCTTTTCTGAATTCTTTTTGCTTGTGCTTCATATTTCTCAAGGGACAAAATTCCATGTGTCTGCACACATGGAAAAAAAAGATGGATATTCTTATATATTTGCAGGATGAAGCTTGCAAATGTTTATCTAGGAATCTACTCAGGACACAGATAAAAGGCTGGATTTCCCAAGACAGAGGCTGAGCAGGGGGTGATGCTTGCTCTGCAGTTCAAGCTCCATCACATAACTCATAAAAACCCTCACTTTAAATACTGCCAGTGGTCTGTCAAAACCTGAGAACAAGTGATGATGTCATCACTTGACTTTTCCAGGATGTCATAGTGATAAACAGGAATGGATTCAGAAAAAAATACTTCTGAAATTACCCCTTTTGGTGATCTTTCCCTGACTTGTGTGTCTTGTTTTTTTGTCCATGTTCATGACAAATCCAAAGTACCTTAGAAACTCCTGTTCATCCTCACTGCTATTTCTTGCTGGCAGTAGAAATGCTTGTTTTTCTTCTCTATTTTATCCATATTCAGACTTGGAAATAACTTGTTTTATAGGTTATTTATTTTTATATTACCTGCCCTACAGATCTTGAAATCAGCTATATGTGACATGTGCATTGATTGACTTGTCCTGTTGTCTATTCCAGCTCAGGAGACCTGGATGTGCGCTTGGGGTTTAGCCTGTGCATGGAAGAGCAGGAATTCCTGCGGAAAAGGAAAAAATATGTTGCTGCTGCTCTGAAAAAAATTCTTAATTTGGAGGAGGATCTGAAAGAGCATGAGGCAAGCCAATACAGTCCCTGGTAGCAACTGCTCTCTGGGGATCCAGGGCCTAGCTCACAAATTAAAACCACAAATAAAATCCCAGCTTGATTTATCCTGATGGTGTGGGCCAGGCCTGGCCACCCAGGGCAAGGGATAAGCAAGACAAGTGGTGGCCTGTTAATGCAGCAGAGCAGGGGAAGCAGAATAATGTCTTTACAAACCCAAAACCTTCTCAAAAGCTCCTCAAACAGTTAGTTCCTGTTTATTCTTGGTATTGCTCATGGGTCTCAGGAGAAAAATTCATTGTGGGCAGACATGGAACAGCTGGGGGGATGGTGCCTGTGAAATAGTGGGCCTTAGCTCAGTGGTAGAGATAAGGTGATGACTGCGGCATATGTGTATAGGGTTTTGAGAGGAAGAAGCAAAAATTTTCACACAGAGATCTGAATAAAAATTCTTGGGGTGGGTGGTTTCTGCAGCAAAAAAGGTGTATTGTTGGGCAAGCCAAAGGATAGAACAAAACTGTCAAGTAGGCAAAGAAGAGTGGATCTTACAGCATCACTGAGTAGTAGATGAAATAGCTGATTGTAAGTTTAGCTGTATCACTGTAGACCCTGATCCTGCCTCTGTAACTGACTCTTTAGCTGACAATTAGAAGAAAGAGTGGAAAATATACTTTAAAAAATAATACTTTGGATTTTGGAGCAAAGAATAATACAGGAAACAAAGTTTTCAAGAAAGCTGGGAAAAACATCTTTGCACAGCTGTCTGAGAGTTTCCTCACACATAGAAAAGTGGTTGAGGTGGTAAGGCCAAAACTGTTTTCTGAAAAGGTCTCGTTATTCTGGCTCTCCTATTCATGTGCTTAACTTCAGAATTATGGGGAAAAATCCCCTCTACCTTATTAACTGACTTACACTTGAACTGAAAAAAAAAATCATTGCAGTTTTTACTCACAATAAAATAGGTTAGAAAATGTAGATCCCAGATGACAACTTCTGCAATTTATTCTGATTTTAGTTAAGATTATGGGATTTTCCTCATTATTTTATAAAATTTTCCAGATTTAAGCTCTTAAAGTGTTTAGGGTAGGAAGAACATCTATTTTGTGAGTTTTCTGTATTTTTGGTTTCTTCATAGAATGGGAGAATTATTTTCTTCATGCTCTATTCACTGACTTTAGACCAACAGATTCCTTTATGAAATTAGAAGCTAATACTTGAAAGGTATAAATACACATTTTCCATAGGGCGTGTAAGCATCCATACAACTCTGGATGCTAGCGGAAGCAAAGAGTGTACTAGATCAGGAAAAGATTAGGAGAAGAATAGTCTGTCTCTTCAATTACACTTGGATCTGGAGGGGGAAACACTGTCAATGACTGTGCTTCAGGACATAAAGTAATTAATGGCCTGAGGCCAGGAAGGCTTTGGCTATTGTGTGGTCTGGCTGATTACAGGGTGCTGTGCGTTCCTCTGCGACACGGGTCATTGTTAGAGGCAGAATCATGGATCCCTAATCTGCTCTGTGTGGTAAATCCTGTATTTTCTATGATGGCTTCTAATAATACACTTTGAGAAAAATTCCAGGGTGATGAGGTTGAGTTCCAGTTATATGTTAAGTAAACAGCTTCCCACCCTAGCTGAGTGGGTAAGACATAAGCCTTCCTTCTCGCATCAGTCAGGTGGTGGCAAACTGAAGCCTTTTGCAACAATCACATCCTTTTCATGTGAAGTAGCATCACTGCTGGTATCAATGTCTGCAGCCTGTTATCTGATTTCTGCAGTAGGGGTTGTTTGTGTCTAATACATGCACGCCTTTTGCACCTTCTGCCTTGCTGTGTTAAACAGGTGCCGGTGGTGGCCATCACAACAACTGGGGGAGGAACGAGATCGCTGACAGCGATGTACGGCAGCCTGCTGGGCCTCCAGAAACTCAACCTGTTAGACTGCATTTCCTACATCGGAGGTTTATCGGGTACCACATGGTGAGAATGACCCAAACAAGGTTCATGTTTTCTCTGCTCAGTGCTGTTGACTCTTTGTACAACACCATTAGTGAAGCAAAAGCATTTCCATTCTCCCCACAATCTCTTCTCTCTCCATCTGAAGCAAAGAAACAAAATATACTGATTAAGAGATCAATCACCACATTCATCAGCTGCTTTTGTCACCACACTGATTCAGTCTATGCCTGATATTTTCACATAATCTCTATTCCCTCTATTCCCTTTTCATATTTTATCAATTATACCTTAGACTAAATGCAATGAATTTGTCTTTAGACTGAAAATTGAAGAAAGATGGAAAGAAGAATTTATGTCTGCCATTTGCTGGTTATTCTCACTTCCATTTTGGATTTACAGTGCATCTTCCTCTGGTAAAAGATGTATTTGGGGCTAGTAGAATTAATACTGTCACAGAAAGTCCAACAAATGACATCAAGTTACAGGCCTTGGAGAGACTGCAGCTGTGGTTGCTCACTGTAAAACGCTCTCTTCTCCCAGTGGGCATAGAGCAGATGATGTCACACTTAAAATAACTGAAGTATTTAATCAAGTAGGTTCTAGGTAACCCCACTCCTCTGCACCTGTTTGGAAGTGGAGAATTTTTTTCACCGAATTGTATGTCAGTCCTTTATGTAAGTCCAAACCTTAATGGTAGGTGTTTCTAGGTATTTGCTAGAAGTCTTTTAACTGCTCTGTGTGTATGTGGAGATCTGAATGTACTTGTCTGTGTTATCATTTCAAGGAGACAAGTAAGAATGGTCATACAAAGACATGCCCAAAACAACCGTTTTCCTGCTGGCACAAGCCATTAGTAGATCTGTGGGAACAAATATAGGACTAGAGCAGACTAGTAGTGACTGTTCCCTAGAACACTTCCAAGAAAGCAGTTTGATGAGTGCTTGTGGACCTTTGTATTTAATATCCTTGGGTCTTGGTTTCTTTTCTCCCTTGAATTTCATGATCATTTTTGAGCCCATTTTATCATCACCAAATCAGGAAAGCTTGGAGGTTTTGTTTGTTCCTGAAATGAGAGTATTTTAAGTATGTTTAATTTTCAGTTGTGAACCCCACAGGAACTAAGAAACAGGTAAATAGGTCACACAAAAGCTTTCTGAAGGCAAAGAACCGTGTTACTCCTCTTTTGTTATTTTTTTCTAACATTTCTTCAGGACCATGGGAAACTTATATGAAGATGCTAATTGGTCACAAAAATATCTGGAGGACGCCATCAAGGAAGCTCGCAAGCAAGTAACCAAATCCAAGATCTGCTGTTTTTCTTTGGATTGTCTCAAGTACTATTATAATGACTTGATGGAGAGGACTAAAGAAGGACATAACACTTCTTTCATAGACCTTTGGGGTCTTGTCATTGAATCCATGCTACATGATAAGGTATTACTCCTTTTTTCCATAAAACTGCTGAACTTCTATAGCTACAGTGGAGAAGAAAATAAATCCTGGGATGCCATCCAGTCCTATCAGTGTAAATAATCAGTTTAGCAGTTGATTAAATATTATATAGTCACGTCCACTATTAAAACACTACTCTTGATTTAAAGAGGGATTGACCTTGAACTGAAGGAGCCATGGCATAACTGTCAAAGATGTTCTTACTCCTTAAAGAAAGAAGTGTGCTAAGAAAAAACATTTTGATTTGTAAATTAATCAGTTTGGACATAAAATATTCTGACTAGAAGAGACACTTAAAAGTTTGAAATAATTTGCTTCTCTAGCATAAATGAAGACATGCATTTATAAAGTGGCCTAAGTATAGACTGCATATGGAGATAGTTCACATGGTGAGAAAAATCATTTTGTAAGTATGATATCAAGTTTTGAGAAATTTTTTTACTTTAAAAATAGGGCATCTCAAGTAGTTTCCTTCTGGTTTAAGTTTATACAAGGAAGTTTTAAATTGTCATGTGCAACAGAATATATTCTTGAATATGTATTTACTTAGAAAATACCTTAAAATATGATCAATTCTTTGCTAAGACCCAGCCAAAGAAAGAGCCTTATTCTTCACTTAACTGCATAATTTTCCTGGAAATATTTTGGTTTTTTTTTTTTTTTCTTGCCAAAGCTACAATTAACTTTCTGCATATCTCAAAATCTGAGAACCCATATAGGGTGTAGCTTCTTCTAATGGGATACTTACCAAGTTTGGAATATCCATGTCAGATATTTCTGAACAATCCAGTGAGCTGGGAATGGGAAGGAGAACCTGGATAAGGGTGATAAATCACAATATATTATTTCAAGGTAAAGCTGTTTTTTTCACCTCATTCCATTAATGCTTTGTGATCAAAACCAGAAAGATGAGCATAGACTCTCGGACCAACGGCAGGCGGTGGATAATGGCCAGAACCCACTGCCCATCTATGTAGCCATCAACCTCAAGTCCAACTATAGTGCCCAGGCATTCAGAGGTAATGGTTATGATTTAGATTTCTTAACAACTTTACAATTTAAGTACTCTAAACTAAGATGATATGCATGTAATCAGCTTTAATAATACGATAGTGTTTTCATTCCAATTGCAGTTAAGACCCTTAATAAACCGTTAAATATTCAGATAATAGTGACTGAAACAAACAAAAATCCAAACTTGTGTTTAGAATTTGAGTTCCTTATTTTGCCAGAAGTGAACATGTTATACCACAGAAGATGTCAAAGTCACAGTTTATCCTGTCACAAAAACACTATAATGAAACAAATTCTTGTCATGGTTCCATGTCACCTTAATTTGGATCATTAAAGAAAAAACTTTGAATTTTTGTGTCCAGCATCAGGAAAATCACTATTTCCTCTACTGCTAATTTTCACAGTATTTGTTTAACATGAACAGCTAAGTTCATGAGACCAAGGGAATGCTAAGCTCTCTGTCACAGGAGCCTTAAAGGGAACAAGCTATGCATGAGCAATAGATACTTTGGGGTAAGATTAACTGTATTAAGATAGTGCTTGTGGTTTCATTCAGATCAGGGCTTTTCTGCTGGAGATTGCTGTATCACAGCGTGGGACTGCCCTGCCATGATGTGGAAAGACCTCATGGCATCAGTACTGTTGGCAATACATATGCAGCTATGGCTGGTGAATGGCATATTATGAACTAGCTAGTGTCTTTCTCATTCTTTTCCTGGTACTTTTCTGTTTAGTATTAGCTAACATGTTCTTGCCTTTTCCTGGTCTGGCTGCTGTTGCCATAGAGTGGCTGGAGTTCACTCCTTATGAAGTTGGTCTCCTGAAATACGGAGCATCTATTCGTGCAGAACACTTTGGAAGTGAATTCTTTATGGGAAGGATGGTGAAGAGGCTCTCAGAGACTCGGATCTGCTATATGCAAGGTGACTATTGCCTGGGGGAAAGGTGGTCTACTGGAGAGGCAGCTGGCCTGGGCGAGCACATGGTCTGTGATGGACAGCACTGGGAATACACCAGCAAACAGGTTGAACAGGTGGCAATTTACATTAGCAGGGACATACTTAGGAAGTATGTCCACAAAGACAGAAAGGAAGTATCCAAGACCAAGAACTGAAGGTATGTATCAATTAAGATTCTTCCAAGACTACTCAATCAATCAGCTTTTATTCCTTTTTCCCATTACAGGCATGTGGAGTAGTATATTTTCGATAGATGTGATGTATGTCTGGAATCTGGCTGCTGATTCAGAAGACTTCTGGTGCAGATGGACCAGAGACAGAGTAAAAGATATTGGTGAGATTTTTGATTTTTTTTCACCACCTGTATATATTGCTTATATTCTGTGACGATGTCTAATGCGTAAAGAAATGCTGCCACAGTCAGAGAGTAGAAGATAAGAAAAACAAAACAGAGATGTCAACAAAGGATATTTTTCTGCCTTATTTAAAACTAAATTGCACTTCTTCGGCAAAGCTTTGGAAAAGCTGTACCTTTTTCTGTAGGTCATACAGACACAAAACCAGTCTTCAGCAGATATATAAAAGTCATGTTGTATCAAGAACATAGCCTAAGATTATTAAATTAGCATATGATCCTCCTTGGCCAGTAATAACATGGGTAGAGAACATGACTCTTGCAGAGGGCTGTTTTTTCCACTAAACTGCCCATGAAGAAAGCTCACTCTTGCTGTTAATTGGACAGGGAACCTGGAGTGACTGGTCTCCTAACTTAGCTGGTATTGCAGCTGGGTGACACTGACATGCATTCTGAAGGTGTCCTGTCAAAAGGCCAGTGCTGTCCTCATGTATGTTTTAGGACTTGTCTCTGCCCTCCACCACATGCTACAATAGAGGTGGGCACTGTGAGGAAGCCTAGAGGTGGTGCTTACTGCCTGGCAGACTGCTGCCTTCAGGTAGCTGTCATTTAGTTCACCGTCTAATGCTGAGTTTTGTTTGGTAGCATGGACCTTTAGGGCTTATAACTGTGTTTGATTTACCTTTAGTGTGGGGAATGATGTTAGCTGTCGTTATTAGTCACTCCATTTCAAAAAATATAGATAATTTCAGAAAACTATCCTAAACTTAAAATTTCTTCTTCCCATATTGCAGCAGAAGAACCCTTTCTGTCCATGAATCCCTATGAGATAGACACGTGTCTATTCACTCCCTCGAGCATCCTCTCCTCTACTCTGCGAGATGTCTTAACAGGACGCCCGACCATTGCACAGTATCCCAACTTTATCAGAGGCTTCCAGTTGCATAACAAGTACCTGGAGAGTGAAGGATTTTCTACCTGGAAAGGCACAGTAAAACAGCACATTTTCCAGTAATGTTCTAGGGAGGTATAGGTTTCGGAATTCACTTAGGATTTCCAATGAAGAGGAAGAGAAGCTCCTGACTTATTCTGAAATTCCACTTCTCCCTTTTATGAATGAAAAACACGGAAGCTAGTTTGAATAGCATTTCAGTTTTTGTGGGGGTTGTTGAAGGGTGAAATTGTATCTGGTTGTCTGGGGATTCTGTTCCTGTGGATAAGGTGAGCTCAGCTTAAGGAAGCAGGAGAGATCTCCCCTTTGGGCTAAAGCAGCTTCCTGTGCCAAGGAAGAAAGGAAAAGGCAGTAGCATGTCATTTACTCCTGTAAATAAGTGTAGCCAGAGTAAAAGGAAGGCAGGGACAATGGGGGGTAAAATTTACCATTGTTCATACTTTAACTTCTTTCAGAGGAGAAGTAAATCTTGTGGTTTATTTGTTGTAATGAGAAATATTTATGTTTCAGACACAGTAATAGACTCATTCCCAAATAAACTGATGGAAACAGCAGACAATGAGCTCTCCCTGGTTGATACTGGCTTTTTCATTAATACCAGCTACCCACCACTTTTGAGGTCAAAGAGGGAGGTGGATGTCATCCTGCATTTGAATTACAGTGGAGGGTCTCAGACACTGGTAAGAAAAGCCATGGTATCTGAGATCTTTTTTCTTCATGGTCTTTTAGTCTCTAGCACTTATCAGATAAAATGCTTAACTTTTCAGTATTGAAATGGGAATTAGATTATTATTATTTGATTCATTATTTAGGTCATTAGGTGATTTATTTCTCAGTAACTAAGAAACATATTAGAAGACGATGATGGATATGGTCATTTTAAACTCTGATACAGATTTTGGTTATCTTTGTACTGAAAAAAGTACAAAGGCATTGGAAAGTCCTGATAATATTTTAACTGACTAAATGAGAAAACCTGTGTGTCTTGGCCTCTTTATCTCATACCAGTCTTAGGGAAATGTACTGGCTAATGCCAGACTTGATTAATAATTAAACATACCATAGTTAGTGCTGTATATATAATAATAATATAAAAATAAGCATAGATTTATAGTAAATACCGCAGTAAATCTTTTTTATGAGTCATAAGATATGTTGATAAATATATTTGTCAATAGGTAGTCATTATCAAGTAATCACCAATTATGCAAAAGACAGTAAGATTGGGAAAGTGTAAATAATGAAGAAGTCAAGACAGTGACGCAGAATAATCTGGATTGATGTGTTCCTTCTCCATTCTTGCAGTTTCTTTGCCTTACTATTCTGAACCTGTTTCATTAGAATTACAAAATTAGACCTGTAGTTTTTAGATAAATTTTCAAGATCAAAGAAAGTGATTGTTTTCTTGTATTGGAGAAAGCAATGTGGAAAATAAGATAAGCTGCAATGTCTGGTGTGGTTATGACTGTTTCCATCTGAAATTTAACATCTTCCCAGAGGAAGTTTCAAGCCTTAGAATATTCCTGTTAGCTGTTTAGGAGTGTAAAATATCTGGATCAGTTTTGATTCTTTGTATTAATTTTATATAATTTTATTCATTCATCCAGCCTCTGGATCAGATTGCGAAGTACTTCTCCGAGCAAGAAATTCCATTTCCCAAAATTGAGATAAGTGAAGAAGACAGGGAAAACTTGAAGGAGTGCTATGTGTTTGAAGAGGCTGACAGTCCACAAGCTCCAACAGTGCTTTTTTTTCCCCTAGTAAATGACACCTTCAAGAAATATAAAGCTCCTGGTGAGTCATCTGTGGTAGCAATTTTAATAAATGTCATTTTCCTAGTGAGTCTTCTCCATTTTATAACTAACATCTCATTGTCATCTCTGACCTTTCCAAAGCCAACATTATCAGTCTCATCACAAAAATAACTGGTCAGTGTCAGTATATCTGAACTATGTGAACTCCAGAAGCTTTCTTTAATACATCTGAGATAAATATAGGCATTTATTTCACAGGAACGACTAGAGATAGTATGAAGGTAAAAATCCCAAAATACGTATACCTTGAGGGTTAGGTTCTCAACACAAGCTGTTTTACTCTACAGATGTGGACTTGTTTTACACTGTTGCTTGTAAACAAAGATGAGGCAAATCCTTCTGCTGGTTTTGGTGTTAAGACTATTCATCCAAGATTTTTTCACATATTTAAAAATAATCTCTCAGATTGAGGCCTGAGTGGACAGACATCTTTGGTTTTAATTGATTGATGTCCTCTGAGTGCCATAATTTCTCCTGAACTTTCAGTGAGATGGTTATTATTTTATCTCATACAAGAGTATCTGGTTTCCTTTTTGCTTGCAATTTTCTACATTGGGTAACAAAGACTATGTTGTCCCAGCAGTGGTCTAGTGTTTCTGCTGCTAATGTTGTTCTAACTTCAAGCTGTTTGAGTGATGTAAATGTCAAATGATGTAAAATCATATTTGGATGGAAGTTTGATCCAGATGCTGAAGAATACAGTGCTACTAGCACATTAGTTTTGCATCCCTCTGGCAAACTATATCTTTCCTTCCAAGTCTCCCTTTTCTACCTGTAATTATGTAAATGACTGATAGGAGCCACATACTGCAATAAACCTTATTGGTGCATCTCTGTGTCGTTTGTCCCCTTAGGTGTGGAAAGGAGTCCTGAAGAGATGGCTGAAGGCAAAGTTGATGTCTCGAGCATCCTCTCTCCATTTACGACAAGGGAGGTGTGTTTCAGTGAAGAGAATTTTGACAAACTGGTGAAACTGACTGATTACAATGTCCTGAATAACGAGAAGTTGATTATTCAGGCCTTGCGCTTGGCAGTGGCACGGAGGAAGCAGCGGAATTATTAGACACCACACACTAGCTTCAACCTTTCATGTGATATTTCTTGAGTTGTCTACGGTTTGATGAGGTCAAGAATTTGACTCGTCAGTGATACTTGCAGTAGAAATCAAATCATCCTAAGGACATGCTGAACTCCACCCTATTTACATGGCTCTTCAGACAAAGAGAATGGAATTCACCAGTAGTTTAATCCAAAACAAACTTCTAAGCAGCAAATTTTTTTTTGGTTTTTTTTTATATAGTTACTTTACCAATTGTTATACATATTCAATATAAATTATTATAATGTTGTGTAAGATAATAATGAAATATGTGGCACATTAAAATGTGTATCAAAACAATATTTATGTGGTGTCTTTTCTGTCTGTCAGAACAGAAATCCCTTGCACTGGAGTTTCTTTGTGCTGGTCTTGCTTATCTTAATTACTGAAGGTTGTCATCTCTGATCTAATTTTCTGTCCACTATGAGATTTTTATTTAATTTTCTTCACAAATCTTTGAAAACAAGTTTCTTAGGTTAGTATCAGTGTTGTAAAAATCTACACAGTTTTCATTGTCAATTAAAAAAAAATACCACTGAAGTAGGTAATTTTTGTTTCTGGAGATCAAATGAGTCCTCTCTGAGCTGCTGTTCACAGAACCACTTACATGCGGCTTAAGTAGCAGATGTGTTGCCCAACTTTCCTTAAGTTTTCTCTTGGAGTTTCTACTGCCTGTCCTGTCTCACTCATCTTAAACTGCCTTTACTGTTCCTGAAGGATGACCTTGTGATTTTTTGCAGTGTTTCATAAGGTGGGAAGTGGCTGCTAGCTGTTTGCATAGAATAGGGCAATGCAAAAGAAACTTTTGAGATCCCTTCCAGACATATTTTTTTATGCCTGTTCAAGACTTACAGACAAATGGTCTTTGCAGGGATTGTCCTGAGAGAGTGGTTTCTCATCAAAAATCCTAGAGGTCTTCTGGGGGACAGTAGTTGTCAAAGACTCTGTTTTCACAGCTCTCCAACAGGCAGATCACAAGCTCAGTCTTTCACAACATCAGCCCTGCACTTTGGAGCTGTGATTCATAAAGAGATTTGTCACAGCAGCTCAGAAAATGTTTTAGATCATCTTCCTTTTGGTAATATAAGGCTCCTGCTGTTGCAATGAACTTTATAAAGATTCATGTTGAGATCAGGATAGACTTGACTATGCTCAGAAGTGACAAATTTGTTTGTATGGAATTAAGTTCTAGGTAATGGGTGGAAGAACAGGATTCTTTCCTAGAAAAAAAAAGCAGCTGATGGTGCATCTAAGAGCAGTTTAGGTGGAGGAGGAGAAGGAATGGGAAGTGCTTTTCACTTACGAGCATATTCATTGAGTTCATACACCTAAAATTCTTGAAAGAGCATGGTATAACCCTGTTTTCAGGTACGATACTGTATGTTTAAACCTAGGTTATTGTCTCTCTGCATGTAAGGCAGCTGTAATTGTGGTTCTGCTCCAATACACTAGAATATCAACTCATGGGATCCCTCTGGGTCCTTTCTAGAGATATCTTTAGGTTTACTGTCATGATTTCCAAGACCTTTTTGCTGGAAATGAAACAAAGCAGGATGGAGGATGTTTCAGTCTATTTTACAGGGGGAAACTTATTCAACAACAGGATGAAAAAAAGCCAGGTAGGTGCAGTATGCAGCCTGAGCCTGATAAATGCTGCTTTTCATTGTGTCCTGCTGGCTGATATGAAACCTGCCTTTTCCTCTCTGATAGAGTTCTACTCTCAAGCTCTTCAGTTTTCCCAGTGTTTCAATATTGTCTTTTTGAAACAGAGTGCCAATAGCGATTTTTTATTTTATTTTTTTTTAAATTTCAGATCATTAATAAAAACATGCAGGCTTATAACCGAGCTTTTGCCATCTCTCTAGGAACATTTTCCTTTTGGGTTACCTTCCTTTGACTACTGCTTTTTGTGATCTGTTAATTATCCATCCTTAATGTGTTCAAAATTTGTCTGGGGGACATTTGTTGGATCTAGTTCTTAGGTTAGAATGTTTTAAAGTGCCAAATGCTTTAGGAAATTAAAATTATGTCATTTAAGTTACCATTATCAATTGATTCTCAATTTTGAAAAGTGGAATTAGATTATTTTGAAATTGATTTATCTGTTAATTTCCATAATAATAAGGATGATTTTAAAAAGATGAAAACAAAACCTAAACTCCCATTGTCTTACTTCTAGTGTACTCACTTTGTGTACTCTTTACTGAGACAGGGACCACCTCACATGATGTGTAGTGTCCTATGCAGTGAAGTTTTAAAAATGTGAAGACATAAAAAATACGTGAGAACATGACAAATAATTAACAATAATTTCAAAATTAATCTCACCCTCCCAAATGTATTAATCTTGGAAGCATGAAGCACCTTAATTCAGATGCGCAAAGTAACAAAATTTTTGTGAAAGTGAGTGAGATTTCAAAGCTTTTTCATTACAAGGGAAATTATTTTAAAGGCTCAACAAGTGACTTGGGAATTGCTGCATGTGATATTTGTCACTGCAATATCTGCTTGGCTGAAAGACAATTTACTGCCTGAGTTGCACAAAATGGACAATGAGATGGGGATAACAAAATGTCTTTCAGACGTGTCTTTAAGAAAAGACCCAACAATTCCCTATAAGCAATAAAAGCTACAAAAAGTCTTTTGTATGCATATTGGTTTGTTTGGATGTCCTTGGTCAAAGAAGTCCTTATTGCCCACTCCTGGGCAGCCAGATGGACTCTGTCTGGTGCCAGCCACTTCCCCACAAGGGACTGCAGTTTGACAGCTCTCCTGTGTGCAGGAGCACTGTGGCCTCCTCAAAAAGTGATGAAGATACTTAAAAGTATAAAACATTTGCTCAATGCCTGTAACTGTGAAGGTAAGATCACTTTTCAGTCCTGATGTCCCTCGAACTACAGCTGCAAAGACCATCCCGGTGCGGTGGCAGAGCCTGGGTGTCAGTGCTTTGGTGCAGGTGTGCAGCATGCACTCAGCTCCTGGGCAGCAAGGAGGAGGAGGAGGAGGAGGAAGAGGAGGAGGAGCTGGGGCTTGCTCAAGTGGTGGTGGCGGGGTGAGGCTGCGCTGAGTCAGGCACTAACACACCTGCCTGCCGGCTCCTGGCCGCTTAAAGCACAAGGAGCTGCCCGGTGGAGACTCCTCTGTACCCATCCACTGCCACATTTCACACCTGGCTCAGACGGGGAAAAGGCCACAATGGGGCTGTTTTACAGCAAGAGCCAGGTAAGAAAAGGCAAGAAGAGGCTCTGCAATGAGCTGAGCAGGCTGCCCTTGGAGGCAGAGGGGACCTGCTGTAGGAGGTGGTGTTTGACCTCTTCTATCTTCAGGTCTGAGAATTATTCTTCAGCACCAAAGCTGAGAGCAAAACAGTTTTTTTCTGTCTGGGTTTTGTTACTACTTTGTGTTTTCGCCTTCAGGAATGCAAAGACTTTAATTATGTAGTAATTTACTATTTTGGAAATTCCCAATTAAAAAAAAAACAAAACAAAAAAACAAACAAACCTTTTTGCTTTTTGCTTCCACCCAACTGGGCTAGGCAAAACAACACACTGAGGAAAAACAACGAGTTATCACTAATGTCAATGAATGCATAGGGAAGGTCAGGAAACTAATATTATGTGAGGTGTTAAATATAGCTCTCTTAAAAATTGTGGCAATTTTGGGGCATAAGGGAATGAATGGTAAACATACTGTTATACATTGAGGTATGTATTTGTTTCAGTGATACTCCCTGCTCTATATGTAGTATGCATAAACTGTCTCTTACCTGTGCTTTTTTAATTGCATCACTGTTTGGTCTTGCTCTTTCCCTTTTGCTCCTCTTGGTTTTTGGAGTGGTTTGTTTGGAGTGGTTTTTTTTGAGTGTTTTGGGGGTTGGTTTGTTTGTTGTTGGTGGGATTTTTTGGTGGGTTTTAGTTGTTTGTTTGTTTTGTTTGGTGTTTTTCTTTGTCATTTAGAGCATTAAAAGGGCAAATTTTCCTCCTTTTATTCCTTTAAGAAGGACACTTATCTAGGGAAAAAAATACCTCAACTTCAGTACTGTGTTTCTCTGATCCTTGCTCAAGATGAGAGGATGACAAAATCAAACCAGTTTCCTCATGAGTTTATTAATTGTCTTTTGATGACCACTTAGGTTTAGGTGGTTTCCTAAACTCATAGAATCATGAAATGCTTCGGTTGGAAGGAACCTTAAAAATCATCTAGCTCCAACCCTATCCTCATGGGCAGGGATATCACCCACAAGACCAGGTTGCTTAGGGCCCCATCCAACCTGGCCTTGAACACTTTTAGGGATGGGACATCCACAACTCCTCTGGGTAACCTATCCTACACCTCAGCACCTCTGAGTAAAGAATTTCTTCCTAACAGCCAATCTAAATATCTTCTTTTTTAGTTTAGCTCTTTTTTAGTTCACTCTAATCCTATAACTATCTGTGTAAAAAGTCGCTCTCCCGCTTGTTTAGAAGCCCCCTTTAAGTACTGGAAGGCTGGAAATATTTCCTTTGATACATTTCTGAGAGTTCTGCTTAAAGGAAGATTGGGTGAGCTGAATTATTCATAGAGAAATAATTACAGAGTTGTGGCTTTCACTCACTCCTCCTGAGAACTTTGAGTTGGGTCTCTGGAAGGCACTTTACAGGTCCTCATTTTTTAAAAGCCAGTACTGCTCTATATCAGACATAAGAATGTAATTATGTAGCTATAAATCAACTGATGAGCAGCATCATTACACTGTGATAACATTAATAATTCCTGTCCTGCTAGATTGTCTGCTGTTTATTGTGAAATATAGTGGATATATATCACATCCTGTGAATTTTCACAGACCAAGATGTGTGTCAGATCTATTAATAACACAACAAGGTCCTCTATCATGCATTTCTCTGAGACTGGGTTGTAAGAGTCAGATATCTCAAGCTGAGGGTTACCACAAGCTTCCTCATAATGGAAAATGGAGGACATCAGAGGTTTGGTCTGTGGCCACACCTGCCTACAAACCTTCTGGGAAAAGACAATGCACAAGGGGGAACCTCAGTTTAGAAATGTTTTTGTTGGTTGGAACCGAAACACTTCATTCATTGCTACCTCTGTGCTTCTGTTTTTCCTTTCTGCATGCTCATCCTATGCATTTTGTGTGCTTTTCAACAGACAGAACCCTCTCCATGCAACTTGCTCACCGTAAAAATCATACAGATGAAAAATGCCAGGAAGGCAGACTTGTGTGAGTATCTTTCCTGTACCCCTGCAGTATCCTCATGCTTGTAAAACCCCTCTAAGTATAACCAAGTGTCACAAACACTACAGACTATTTATAAGAGGAGAGAGACAGAAGATGCATGATCCTGGTATGCTGAAGATGAGGTAACACAGTTAGAAGATATTATTTATTCTTATATGTTTGTCAATATAACAGTGAAGTCTAACCACTGGTTGTAATGCAGAACATGTTTGCAGAGAATGCATAAAATGTTTCACATCCGAATTTGCAAATAAATGTTCTTTTATTCACAGGAAAGACTGCAGTAAGAACTTTCTTTCTATGGTTCCTTCTTACAGTAATATCCACCCTGTACAACCCTGGTCCTACCATAGAATATTTGATGTGAGCTCAGGCCTGCACACTTGACGTCACTTATGGACTATCAAACTTGATTCAGCCATAGGCATAGCCATGTTTCAAAACTTAACTGAAGGCTCACAGTTAGCTTTTTCTATTCTTAAGCATTTTTACTAAGTGCCCAAGAATTATAGTTATGTAAATGTTTATTAATGGTCCATAAATATCTGAACTGCAAAGTACTGGAAAAACCAGTGTGAATGGCAATCACCGCTAATCTGAGATAGCTGATTGTCTTGCACCTGTTTGTTTATACAAATAAAAAGATATGAATCCAGAAAGTTTCTATAGGAACAGGACCAAACTAAAGTTGTTTAGTTAAAAAGATGCAGGACAAGATATTTGTTGTGCCTTTTCAACATTATTTGCTTTGAGTTCTGCAACAGTTTGTCTAGAGACCAAAGGTTATGTGAAGAGGGGTTTTCCACTCCAATTTTTATTCAAGAGCAGCAAGATGCTTTGTTGTTGCTGAATGTATGTGGAAAAAAATTCCATGTGAACCTTCCCACTGGACTGCTTCTACAGTGTGGAAAGCAGATTTGAAGCCCAGCTATAATATGGAGAAAAATCTCTTGCTACAGATGAAACCTTTTTGAATGCAAAAACATGCACACTGAACTGGAAGAAAGAGGTGTGAGGTGTGAAAAACTACAGCTGTTAGGTATCTCCCCAGCTAATGATGTTCTGTTAAAATACCTGCATGATAATGAACTCACCGAACTTCCTCTACCTTTTTCTCATCTAGAGCAATACTTCACATTTTCATCTTTCAGCTGTTTTTGTTCTGAATGGCGTTGATTATGTTTGATACTGTCCTTTTCACTACTAGAAAATTTCTAGGGCACAGGACAGGTAGTAAAATACTCAGGCTTTTCTGCTTTCCAGTATAAGCTGTGTCCTGCCAGCCCATAAAGCTTTCTAAAGGAGCAGTTTGAGTGACAGAGGTGATTTTGGAGTGTGGCACAGCATCTGGAGCTGCAGTAAAACCACAGCATGGGCTTTCCAGGCTGAAGCTGCTCTGCCTGACACTGTGAAACATATACTGAATGTTGCCCACAAAACAGAACAACAGACATTGACCACCAGTATTGTCATGCTAGTCTCAGTTTGAAATGGAAGTATCAGTCAAAATATTGAGGGAAAAACATTTTGCACAAAGAAAACAAGAAAAATACCTGCAAAAGGTGAATGCTTTCCTTGTTGCAGGCATTCATGATGTAGGAAAAGAAAATCGTACCAGTCATGGAGCACTGCCTTGATTATGTTTAAATGTTGAATCTAGTTTTGACTGACAGCTGCTTAATTCCCGTAACATTTGATTTTACTGAGTGTGAAATTTATCAACTGTGTTTTTCAGAAAGATTTGCTTTTAAACTTTTTGAGAACATGTTTTTCTATGCAGCCAGACTTGTAGAAGTCACAGATTTCAATGACAGATTCTTTACCTTATGAAACAAACCTATATTTCAAAAGTTTAAACGAATGAATTTAATCTCTGCTTAATTTTGCAGACAATGTAAAAGCTAGTGCAAATTGCTTGTTCATAACTTTATAGGACTTCCACTGAGAAGCAGCAAAATGGGAGTCTTGAGATAAAAAAAAAAAAAAAGAACAAAATGTTACTGGAAACTGAGTTGTGTGAAACTGAGGGAATATTGTCGAGTTGATTCAGTCACCTGTACAGTTTCCTAGAGATTAGTGTGACACAGCCTTACAAACTCAAAAGCACGTCTTCTATTACCAGCAAAGTAGACGTCCTTATAGTGCCATTTTCCTAACACTGATTTTTAAAAATTTCTTTCTTTTCCCAGCCCTCTTTTTATTACTTTTTCCTGAAAAGTTGTTCAGATGGAATGAGTTGACAAGTGTCACCTATTTTTCATTCACCTTATCAATTTTTGACATTTTAAATCAATTTCTTCTATCTCTTGTCAATTGTCCCCAACTTTGCACAGGTTTCTGTAGAGTTTTCAGATCACTTTGTTTAATACTCATCTTGTGTTTAAAAGGTCTCCCAACCTGGTGCTGCAGAGCAACTTCATTATTGGTCTATCTGCTCCATTTTCCAGGTAGTGGAGATGGGAAAATTAATCCATAACAAGAGAATCTCTAAACCTCACTAACATCTCTTGTTGAATGGATAATAAAAAACCTTTAATGGAAGTTCAGTGCATAAGAGAGTATTTTCAATGAAGACAATTTAAATAGTTTGATTCTGCCTTTAAACCCTAAATCTTTTTACTGTATCCTTACCACTGATCCCTCAGTGTGTAATTTATAACACTAATTTCCAGTTCTGTATTAATGCATACCTGCTATCATTGATAACACATGTGAATTTAGTGCCTTGTTTGTGTTCTCCACGTTCCCCCTTCTCACTGAGCACACCCATATCACCATCAGGCTCATTGGGCCTCTTGATATTCCTGGACCTGTGATTGCTTGCCAGTTCCCAGATTTGGGTGTGTTCCCCATAAGCATCCTGGCTTCTTAATGGGGTAAGACTTGGATGTGCATCAATCCAACCCACCCTTAAACACACAGATTTCCTGGCAGAGAATTTTCAAATTTCAAGCTCAACCACCACTGGAACAAACAGAAGGACATGGCTTTTCCACAGCTTGGAAATTCCCCATAGCAGGATATCACAAGTGCCAAAAGTTAATGCAGGTTTCAGGCAGAGTCTGGACAAGTTCATAGAAGAAAAAAAATCCAGTGGAAGTAGGCTCAGGAAGTCTCTGTGTCTTACACTGTGAGAGCCAAGAGAGCATTAAATAATGTTTTCTCTCCTATACTCTTCCTTAGACACCCATCACTAAATGTGGGGCATATTCTTCTCTGGCACTGATGTCCATCCTTTACAAGATTAAAGGTCCTTCCCAAAAAAGAGAAGACAAAGGGACTAAAAAGCAAGATACTGCAGAGAAATTAAATCTTTAAGTGGAATTAAGAAATGGAAAAGAAAAGAAAACAGAGTGCTGAGAATTAAACAATGTGAAAGTAGGCAACTGCATGGGGATGCTGAGTTAAGCAATTCTAAGCCACCATTCCCCGCTTTCTGAAAATATCCAAGACCCCTCAGTGGACATTGACTGTGGGCCCTAGGCTAAATGGACCTTGACCAGTGTAGGGCTAAAAATATTCTTCAGCATTTTCTTAGTAAGAAAATGATATTTTTTAAGCTTTTATGGATTTTATTTTTAAACTTCACTTTTTAATTTTGGAAACTTCAAGTTTTGGATTTTTTTATATAAGACATAAATTTGGGTGTTACATTTTTAAAAATTATTAAGTATGTTTTACATTTTTAACAAAACTTTTTACAGGATTGTAGTAAGTTCTGCCACATGAGATCAATTAATGTAAAAGTCCCTTGAGATCCTGAAAAGAAATCTAGTCAGTGAAATACATTATTGTTTGAGGAACTGTGTTTCACCATGATACTTATTGCAGGAACCTGCAGACTTCCTCGGGTGTTCTGTTCTTGCACTGTTTTTATTGTTTTGTTGCTATTTATTACTTCACCATTTAAGCAGTTGCAATTACGCACCACAGCCTATTGTTCTCGGTGCTGCATGAAATATGGTTATAAAATCAGAAGTTGTGGACTGATAAAGCCCAACAAGGAGAAAACAGGGGAAAGAAATAGGAAGGTTGTTTAGCAACATCTCAGCAAAGGGGTGTTTTAAGGAGAGATGTAAAAGAGACTATTAATACTGCTCTAGGGATACTTGTAGAGTGCTCCAGCCAGTGTGAAGGGCAGGGGGGAGAAAGTGTGAAAGCTTTTTCTTCAAGTTTAACTGTTAGAAGATTAATATTGGATGCTCCCTGGAGACAGGAACTGTCTCCAGAATTCTGATATTCTGACTGTAAAGGGTTTTGAGAAGGAAGATGTTTACTTACACAGAAGTAACATACATTCTTTAAAATATATAAAAATTTTCAATTATATAAACTATCTAATATTCTGCCCCCTAGAAGACAGCATTGCTGACCTGTCCACCTGTTCTCAGCCAGGTACCTACTCAGCTACACAGTGTGGGAAGAAGAAAAATGCTTCTCTCAACTGGTGTTGATAGTTTATATTTTGTGACTTTGATGGATCCAAGTGCAGGGAGGCCTGATCAAGGAGATTACCTGAGCAAACAATGTTTGAGACCACATTTTTGGTTTAGATCCTTTCAGCACAAAAAGCAAAAATTATACCATAACAGTCGTGAAAAATTACCCCCCAGAGACAGTGAGTAACTAAAGGCAGTCCATGAGGAGAAGGATGTTTGAGGCTTCTGCCCAGAGTACAGGTAGGCTGAAGGTTGCATCTGTTAACGTCAAAAAAGGAGGTGAAATTAAATTGAAATGTTTGGTTTAGCCCTGTTTGAATTTGAGCTCTCTCTGAGGCAGGTGAGATTTCAGCTTGAGCCAGACGAGCAGGTGCCCTGCTGTTCGGGATGCAGCATGGGGCTGTGGCTATGGTGGTTTTTACCATGGGTCATGTTGTTGTAATGTTTCCTAATGGCAAAGCACAATTAAGATCCAGTCTTTCCTGCTATTATCCTGACAGATAATTAGACACTTAGCGTAATAACTGGACGAAGTTCGTGCTTTCATAAATACTTGCTGCCACACCTTCTTTTGGCAGGATGTTGCCCCACAGTGATAGCACAGCTGTCACCCCAAGCATGTTTGACAGCTGTCCACGTGTCATGGTCGAAGGGAGGGACCCAGCAGGTCATTGGTGTGATGCCTTGCTGTGCATTCTGTGTGAGTGTAATGGCTGTTGTTAGGCGGTGGCTGGGCTTACGTACCAGGGTGATGGTGGTTTGCTTGCACGTGGCTGGCAATGGGAACCTTGTATGTGTACGTGGAAAGGCAATGGGATATTGCAGTGTGACCGACCAGGCTGGGCATAGGATTAGCTGTGGAGTGCCATTTCTCACACCTGCTTACACCTGGAGCTGATCAGGCAGAATACCAGCCTGAAGTATCAGAGATGTGTAAAAAAGGTTCCTGGATGATGTAAATGCTTCCATCTTAACACCTGAAAAATACTTTACAAACAAGAGGTAATTTGGTTTCAAAAGACACCTCTGAAGTGCAAAAGGCATCACCAAACACATTTTACAGACAGGAAGAGGGGAAGCATGTTTCTTTAGTGGCTACGCCAGAAGTCCCCCAGAGAAGTCAGAGATCTAAACGAGAAGTCAAGGCT
The DNA here is from genome assembly GCA_013398175.1 of Climacteris rufus. Taxonomy (NCBI): domain Eukaryota; kingdom Metazoa; phylum Chordata; class Aves; order Passeriformes; family Climacteridae; genus Climacteris; species Climacteris rufus. The sequence continues at coordinate 656,393 of VZRZ01001707.1, read as the reverse complement.
CTGCTGTCTGACAGGTGGTCTTTTCTTTAAGGTATATGATACAGCGCAGTAGCAGGCAGTGATCATATACAGAAAAATTAATTGATGGACTTTGAAAATAACACTTTGTTCTTTGCAACAGATGAAGTCAGAGCATGTATTACTATCCGGGAAATGTCATTGAAATAAACTTGGGTTCACCCACAGACTTATCCATTTGGATTCTTCTGATCCTTTGCCTAGTGGGGACAAGAGACAACAGTAGTTTGTGCTAATATCAGACTGGGCTTCCCAAGAGCCAAGAAAGATTTCTATATGGACATTTCCTGTATGCACACAGAAGTTCGGGAGCTATTTGAAGTGTTAGAAGCTCAGCTGATTTATATGTGTTTTGATGGTTTTTTAAGAATTCGTTTATCACAACTATCTTCATCAAAGTTACTCTTCTTTCATTCAGAGTTACTCAAAGATGATTTAAGCCTCAGAGAAGTCATGGGGGGAAAAAAGGCTAAGTTTGTTAATTCTAGAGTTACACATGGAGAGTAATAATGGGCCAAGTCAATTATTTTGTGCTTCCCAGAGTCAAGTCTGCCAGTAAAACTCAGTGTGGCAAGACTTAAGCCTATTCAGATGGTCTTCAGATGAAGGTGTGTCTGCTATGCAATGGCAGGAATGCTTGAGTACATGGCATTACAAATAGAGGAAATACGATTCTACTAATGGGATTGGCATTTATGGCAATGCTCCCCATGCTATCTTTGCCATTTATGTAGGTTGTCATCCCTAACTAACAGATCATGTTCTGTAGGGTGATCATCCCTGACTTTTGAGTGTGGGTCCACAAGATTGTTAATCTCATACTTGTCATTTATTTCCTAACAATTATGACAAAATTTATTTGCAGGTAGATTATTCTGACCTGGGAATGAAAGTGCTTGTTGATGAGGCAAGCACTGCAGACTGCAGCTAACCACTGTTTCATACCAAAGCTTTGGCCCTGAACATCCCTCACCTATGATGGAGCTCAGGTGCGAAGCCAAACTTCACAACTGGCCTCTGCAGCTGAGAAAGGAAAATAAAAACACTAGAGCTGCACTCCCTACATGTGGAAACATTAAAATTAATAGGTGAACTTTATGACCTAAACACACCTCAAATGGAAACCGCAGGGCAATGCAATTTTGTGCAAAGAAGCCACGTCAGCTCACTCTGTGCTGGGAAACACAGGCAAGCTTTCACCTGCACATGAAGTGTTGCAAATACTTTTGCCACTCTGGCTGAGGCACAGAGATGCAGGTGAAAATAGTCACATTAAGTAATACCTTTTTTTATACAGCTTTGCTTGTGAAAAATCTGCCTCAGTATAGTTGCTTCTCTAAGCAAATGTTATCCATCAAACTGTTCCATATTTCAATGCTTTTCTTACATGTGATCATTTTAAACCACTTCACCGAAGATTAAATTAAATTAATTTAATCTCCACAGGTGATGAATCTTCTTGATTTTTTTTTTCTTTGAAAAACTCTGTTGTGGAGTTGTCTCCTTCTTGTGTTGTTGTTTCCTTCTGTAACTTTCCATAAGGCAAGAAAGAAGACTGAAATCGGGTGCCTTGGTAGATGTGCCTTCTGTGACAGCAATTGGGCTTCATGGGGCCTTCAATGCAATGAGCTCTTGCCTCTTCCACGTTGGCAACCAGAGGTCCTAGAGAAAAAAAAGGATGCTCCAGAAAGTAAACAAGACAGAAGTTACAGCAAGAGCTACTCCAGACATATTGAGGCCTGTTCATGCCTACCTGTGGAAGCCCAGCATGCAGGATCTGGGCTCTGTCCATCTGGCAGCCCCTGTCACAGCTGCTAATGCCCGCGGTGCCCAGCCCTGTGAGACTGCTGTGTGCACGTGTCCCTGCGCACATGGGTGGCTCTTTAGAAACACAGCTGCGCGTTTTGCATGTTTACTGTTTTTTCCAAGAATTTAAAAAAAAAGAGGTTCTCAAGAAAAGCATACAGCTAGGCTTCCACAATAGTAAAGCAAGATGGTTGTCTAACAGCAGCTTGATGGTACCTTAGTTAGTTAGTTCTTGGCCTGCATTCTATGTATTGCTTTGTGTACAGAGGTTAAAAATTCACACAGGGTACACCTTACAGGGTGTTACAGGATTGTTTCATTGGTCCATTGCTTTCATGCCTTCCCTCTCTTCAACAGTAAGTCAGTCTGATTGCTACGTGAGCCTGAGCCTGCCAACAGCTTCAGTGCAGCATTTCCGCACCAAGACAGTGCAGAACAGCAAGAACCCAAAATGGAATGAAACCTTTCACTTCACCATTCAGAGCCAGGTTAAGGTAACAATGCAGATACTTCCAACAGCTATTCTCACCTGGTATCAAGCATACCATATGGTCTTTCAACACTGTAGGTCTTTCTGCGTTCCCTTGTGAAGTATTCACACTCTCTTACTGTACCTATTTAGTTTTTGATGGTTGGATAAGACTGTTGGATAAGACTTCATAGTCAATAGTGTACCTAGAGAGCAACTGCAATATTTCTATTTTCTCATTCTTGAATTTCTTTTTCAAGGTTCTTCAGCTAAAATGAAATATCTGTAGCATGCTATGTTCATTAAACCTCTCATATCTATCTATCTATCTATCTATCTATCTCTCTATTTACTTATTTAATTTTTATCCCAGAACATTCTGGAGCTTAAAGTTTGTGATGAGGACAACATAACTGAAGATGACCATCTCCTCACTGTTTTCTTTGATGTCTCCAAAATCCAGCTTGGAGAAAACATTCAGCTAAGTTTCCAGCTGAATCCACAGGTATGGATAAAATTCAAGGACAAAGCAAAGAGGGTGTGGTGAGGTGAGAATACGCTTATCTCTACTTTCCTCTCATGTGTCCCATATACAAGCCTTTCTCACTGCCCATACCCGAGTATGTCCATCTGTTTCAGGGATTGATACCTACAGTAGTTTATATAATCATGGCAAATTTTGGTTGCTGCTTCTACAGAAAGAGCTGACCAACATTATTGGACTTGATTGTCTACTTACTGCCCTTGATGTCAAAACATCAAGAGTTTATCCTGGTAGTGCTGCAGTTGTAACTGGCTGTTCTGAGGTACATGTTATGTTTTGCTAATACAAAAGTAATGATCTGCAGTCATAAACTGCAATCCCAATGTGGCTTTCAGCTTATTTGGAAAATAAATAGAACTCACAGAGCTGAACTATTGAAAAAATTGAGTTTTTCATCAGGTCTTGATTTCATATGGTTGCGACAACTTTATACTGTTGTGAGGGCAGTGTTTAGGCCTAGAAATACTTGAGAAAGTGTTGATTTGATTTGATACCTGTTTTGGAAAGGCTGCCTCTTCATGCCATATTCTCCTTCGTGCTCTGGGTAGGAGGGCAGATAATGGGAATTGCACCAAAACCTTCAATGAGAAAGAAAATCTCAGGGACAAGCAGTTACAGAAGACAAAGATGAGCACACAAATAGTCTTTGTGTGCAGACTCCACCAAACCAAAGTGTGCCCTCCAGAACACCCTGGGCTTCACACGCCCAAGTGTGTCACCATGTCAATGTGCCACCAGACCCCTCTGCACAAGTAGGTGAAGGCTGGGAGAGGGTGAGGATGATGTGCATGCACTGGAGAAATCTGCCCTCACTCATGCTAATGATCAGTGGGGATCAGTGGGGATCAGTGAGAACTCATGGAAGGGGAAGGTAAAGGGGAAATGCAAGTGGCCGGTGGGACAGCATATGGGGGGTGAACCTATGACTGCAGAAAGGGGAGCAGCCACCCAGAGACCCTGAAGTATGTATTCCACTTGTCCTGCAAGGTCTAAATAAGGAGACTGATAAATTAGTGGATGTGAAGCTAGAAGTATGTGATACTAGAAGCATAACAGATACAACATGAAAGAAATTAAATCTGTGGCATGTGCAGTAGCAAAAGGTGAACACTGGCTTATAGAGACCCCTGAAGAGCACAGATTCCTGTAGGGAATCTCTCTTCACAGGATGACCAACTTGCAGTGAGTGCCTTCATTTTCTTTTGCAGGGAAAAGAGGAGCTGGAGGTTGAATTCACAATGGAGAGCAGGTGCGTAAGGTGAACTAGGTGATCAACAGAAATGTAACATGGAGACACAAGGTTACTGATACAAATCAGTTCACCCTTGCAGCTCCCTAACATTGTCAACATCTGAATAAGACAGAAGGTAACTTTGGGTGTTGAGGAAATGCTTGTGTACAGCATTTAATGTAAAAGGGATGCATGATGGTGCATGGAATGCATGCATCTAAACTGGGCATTCAGACACATGGAGAAGTAAGCACAGGTGCTGGTGGGAGTGTAGAGATAAAAAGCTGAAAGGCACATTCTACACAGGAGGAAGTTTTCAGTTTCCCCTCTTTCTCCTTAGTATGGGATCCCAGATGTTTGCTTTTTAATAAGAATTTCTTTTTTACTCTATTTCTGTGCTGACTGTAGAGTTAATTGAGAGAATAAGCATGTAGTTCAGTCCTAGTTCTGCTATTGATTTTTAACGTAAAAGGCAATAATTTTTTCCTTTTTATTATGGCATGTTGAGTGAATTCACCAGGTTTTTATCTTTGATCCCACAGGTCTGAACTGAATAATAAAGGGCAATAGTGTAATTATGCCACCTCTGTGTAAACTTTCTTCAGTGTGTCAGAAAAAGAGCCTGTCTGATACAGTGAGGAGCTCCTCTGTTCAATGGATGTCCATAAATATTTTAAAGTTTAGACTCTAACCAGTGAGCGCCAAACTGTATTGAATATACAGGTGGAATTTCTGATACTGTCTGTCCGTGCTGTCTGTCCAAAGATGGACTTTTAAAGATCCAGATAATGAAATAATATTTAAAGAACAATCAAAAAAAAAAAAAAAAGAAAAAAAAAAAAAAAAAAAGAAGAAGAAAAAAAAAGAAAAAAAAAGAAAAAGAAGAACATGCTGGGTTTTAATTGATTGTTTTCCATTTTGTCTTTCAGTCCAGATCCTCCTGAAAACATTGTTACTAATGGAGTTTTAGTGGTAATTTTTATTTCGTAATTCTTTTCCCATAGGAATACAGCCATATAGGAATGCTTATTGCAAAGCCAGTGTTAAAGGTATGAGGCTGTTGCTCCACATGGTGGCTTGGAGGCATAGGCCAAGATGCAGCTTAAAGCTGGTGCTGGCATTGGATTTCCCACGTGGTCCCAGCCAGTGACTCACTGGGAGAGGCTGAAGCTGTGAAAACTGAGTTGCTGCCAGCTCTTGCCTCTGCCTAAATTGAGCTGGGCTTGGGGTACGACATGCCTCTCTCTGCCCAGGGAGAGCTGGGCACCCTGTTTGGAGAACCTTCGCCTGTGGTCCATCCTCCCCCAGACCCTTGCAGAGCTGCTCCTGCAGGAAGAGCGAGCAGATCCCTTCCCTTTCCTTATCTCTATGAATTCTGTTATTTTCTATGTGGAAGTCCAATCCCATCTCCCTAGACCCAGTAGAGGGGTTACAGGCTGGCACCACCTCTCCCGAGGTGTATGCCCCAAGACCCTGCGGGCTCATGTCCAAGGGACTGGATGAGTCAGAGCTCTGCTGATAGTGAACACTTCTGTCTCTCGCCCTGGTTGTCTCTTACAGTCCCGTGAAGTTTCCTGTTTGGACGTGCAGGTGAACGATGGGAGGCTGAGGAAGGACACTATGGGTGAGCCTTTCACTGACTTATGGAGCAAATCAGATTGCCAGTCAATGGCAGAAGCACTCACTGTTTTACACTTGAACCTCCTGGTTTAAATTATTTAGGATGCAAAATAAAATCTTGCTGATGCCAATGGCCTGTGGAGACGGTTGTAGTTGATCAAAAATATACCATCTATTCCTGAATGTGGTGAGATGAGCATGTGGTCTAATTCCAACAAAATATTTTCCTCTGTAGTAACATCTTGCCAGATACTTACAATTTTTCAAAGCATTTGTGCAATTGAGGTATTTTGAGTCCTAAACTGAAGCTAACTCCTGTTATTTCTGGATTCTGAGAGAAAGAAAATGGAAAGAGAGATAAAGAAAAAGGAAATGAGGATTGGGCCTCTTCTACCCTTTAACTTCATAAAATTTCTTTAGGTATAACAATGCCACTAGGTGAAACACAAGACACACAGATATTAAGACATTTGCTGCACACTTAAAGCAGTGTATCATTGCCATGTCAAGTCCTTACTTGTGGAACTGTGTGCTTCCTACGCAATTTTTAAAATATCTCATTCTGACATCTCATGATGACCCCAATCCAGCACATTGCTTAAGCACCTAGATGATCCAGTTGAGCTCAGCTGTCACAGTGAAAAAGTTTGCTAGATGTGACTGAAAATGCTTAAGTGGGGTAAATCTTTTGAAGGCTGGTTATATACTTTTGGGTATGTGGCTTTACAGAGTATATTTCACCTTGAACCTAGGTCAATATCTTTCTATATAAAGACCATTTTTAATTACTTGAATGGACATAGCTGATGCTTTACACAAGAAAGGAAAAAAATCACCAGTAAATATTTTTTAAATGCTATAAATATTTCCAAAGAAATATTACAGGTTAAAGGAAAGAGAAACATGATAGAGAGACTGAGACTACCGATTCCAAAGAGAACTGTGCTCTGATACAAAAAACCTGTTTCTCCCGAAAGTCCAAAATTTTCAAAGTATCTCAGAAAAAAGACAGTAAGGAAAACATTATTCAGGTGTAATAATAAGGTATTTTGCACATTTCAGACTTTCAGAAGAAAGTGTAGCCCCAAAACTGTTATCAGCTGTGAATCATTACCTAGTGAACAGAGCAGTAGTCTCAGCAATCACAAATATACTTAAGTGGAGTGGTACTATAGCAACAGTCACTATATGGCATGTTCTGTACACCATCCCTAAAGCTGAAACCCTCAGATAAGTCAGTTTACTTACTCTTCCTATCAACATGAAGTAATTACTTTAGAAAAACATACATTACATTACTGTGCAAAAAAATGATCCACATTTTTTGAAGAACTTAACTTTGAAACACCTTTGCTTCAGAGAGGAAGTTTGCATTAACTGTGGACGGGTCGTACGAAGGAACCCAGATGCACACGCTGAGCTCCTGTCTGTGCCCGACGTCCCCGGCCAGGTTCCACTACATCAAGTACAACCAGTCAGCGCTCACTGTGGCTCTGCCGCGGCGCAGGCGGCTCAGCAGGGTACGTGACCACCACTAACGGGTAGCTGGCTCTGTGGTGTGCATTTTATAAGGGACCTTCAAGATCCGAGTTTGTGTGCAGATCTGTGTATGCTGGGAATTGGTAAGCACATGTATGTGAGACAGAAGACTGCTTTTACCTTTTTTTTCTCCTTTCATTTTGTATAATAGGTAACTGTCTTACTTATTTTTTTTCTTACCCTTTTTTCCAGTCTATGTCAAGTCAAAATGAAAGGGATATGAATGAATCTGTGACTCTACCTCTGAACTCACTTCCTATCCAAGAGAAAATAACAATAGCAGAGGTGAGAACGAGTCTTTCTTAGCAGAAAACAGCCCAACACAAATTTAATTTAGTGAATGATTAGTCTTAGAGCTCAGTGATTCAGTTCCTGTCAGACACAAAGCATGCTACGGTGTAAGGTGTAAATGACAGTCGCTCTGCTACTATGAAGTAGTTACCTTTTTCTTCTGTTCTGCACGTGGTTCCAGGCATGCCCTGCACAATCCTCTTCTGAGTTTAAATTAACTTCCTCAGGACATGTCTAATATTTATGTTCATCAACATAGTATGCGAGCTAACGGTAATGGATATGACAAGATTTATATTTGCAAAGGGAATGCCTGAAGCAAAAGATAGAACACAGATCATCCATATGTGTGTGGTCCAGATGCCCAGCTTTCAATGACCTTCCCAAATAATAAATGTTAAATTATGATAAACTCAGGGGCCCTAAGCCCACCTAGCTTGGGTGAATGGTTCAGGTTTATTCAAACCAGACTGTGCTGGAACTTGTTAAGGTCTCTCACAGTCCAGACCATTGCTGGCCAGATTCTTTATCTGCATTGCTGAATTCAAAGACAGTGAAACTTAGGCCCTAGATGGAGTGGGGGAGGAAGGTGCAGGAGTAATGACCTGAGCATGCTTACATTGTTTGTATTGCGATTTTCAGGACAGGACAATTGACTTGTACACAAAGGCAAATGAATGGTAAGTGAGTCTCCAGCAAGACCTGATACTGTAACTGGGAGACATTTGTTCCTATACAAAGCTCATTTGAAAACATCAGGGGTCAATGGAGGCTCAGTTGGGAGCAGATGTGTGAGTTCATTATTGGGTCCTAGGCTTTTATTTACCAGGTTCTCCTTTTTCATTGATGGCACATTAAATCAAGGGTCCCCTCTCCTCCAAATTTCCAGGCTGCTAGTGCAACTCAGCAATAGGTCTTGATTTGTGTGCACTATTATGCCCACAGAAGGAGAGAGCAGCTCCACAAACCAATCACATTTCTGAATTATACAAAAAAAACAACCTCAAGCCATGGTAGCTCTTTCTCTAATCTCACAACTGCAGTGCCTCATGACAATGGCTATCTAGTTACAGGCATGCATGACATATTGAAACTTGAAAAGTGAATTATATGAGCAAATAAAATAAGAAGTGTGTTGTAGATACTGTAACAGGACAGTGTGTCATGATCTATTCTGCCTTCCCATTTGCATTCTCGTTTTCAGCTACAGCAATTAGCAGAGGCCTATCTGTGGTGATGTTTTTTCTCATTTATTACATTATACTGTCCACAAACTGGTCTGTAAACACACACAAGCATGGCTGGAGTTGTCCACAGTGAGCAATAATATAACAATATCTGTGCCCTGGTCTCAGGACTCAGGGTCTGTGTTTCAGGCCAAGAAACCTCGATGCCCGCCTGGGCTTTAACTTATGCACAGATGAACAGAATTTCCTGCAAAACAGAAAGAAGGTTGTTGCTGCTGCACTAAAGGATGTCCTTCATCTGGAGGAAGATCTGCAAGAGCATGAGGTAACCAGCAAGGGCACTATTGGGGAATTTTTCTCTCTACTTTCCTTCAAGCCTGGAGATGAGGGGTGACTTTTACCTCCATCTGAATAAGCAGTGAGGACCTTTAACATCAGCTCTTTCTCCAGGGCACTGTTCGTCACCAGAGTGATCTCATCTTGAGAGTTCAATTGTCTGTTTAGATGAGCAAAATCTGTTTTCGCTTAGCTTACAAATGAATCATTTGAAGGCATTTCAAACCAATAGTTTGGTCTGTGTTTGTTAAAAATCCTCCCTGAAGTACCAAGACCTAGCATATTCCACAGGGATGTATAGCATAGAGCAATGTTGTTTATTCTCTCAATCTGTTTTATTTTACTACTTTCTAGATGCTGATTTTGCATTTCTGTAATCTTTTGACAGAGTTTGTGCTTTAATGATACTTTTTCATCTATGCTTTCTGCTCTTTTTTTGTGTTGAACAGGTGCCTATAGTGGCTGTGACCACAGCAGGATGTGGGATAAGAGCACTCACTGCCATGTACGGCAGCATTTTGGGTCTCCAGAAGCTGCGTGTTCTGGATTGTGTTTCATACATCAGCGGTTCGTCTGGCACAACATGGTGAAGGGTCATTTTGATACTGTTGTTTGGATCTTGTTGTGTTAAGAAAAACATGTTTTGCCTTGATTTCAGAAAGTGTAAAGGTGATCAACTGAGTTATTGCTTCCATCTTTGGGCTGTGAGTGCCAAGGTCGCCTATGAAAGGACTATTGTGAATCATAAATTGCCCCTAATCAAAAGAGGAGACTTTATCAGAGGTGCAAAAACCCTTAATCCTATGCAAAATGATCCTTTACGATTATTTACTATTGGACAGAAACAGCATAGACAGCTGGTGTAGCTGCTTGTGTTGGATCTGAGACTAAGTGATTTTGACTGCTTGCCTTTAGACTTGCATTTCTGCTCAAAGTAAGCCAAAGAGGAGAGTAACTAAAAGATAAAATGATACGTGCCCAAAGCTCTGCAAATTGTATTCTCTGAGTTTCAAAACCATCTTGTTAATTTCTCCCTGCATTCCATCATGTTTCCCGTCTGCAGGACAATGACAAAGCTGTATGAAGATGCTGATTGGTCACGTAAGGATCTTGGGGAAATTATTATTGAAGCACGGAAGCAAGCAGCCAAGTGCAAGATGGGGGCTTTTTCCTTGAAAAGTCTGAGGAATTATTACAGAGAGCTGAGCCAAAGGACCCAAGCAGGACATAAAACATCTTTTATTGATCTGTGGGGGCTCATGATTGAATCCATGTTAAATGATGGGGTAATGTCTATACATCTTTCTTCTCATAAAGTTGTTGACTTCATATTTATGAGCATTACAAGAAATTAGAGCCCTAAGAAGAGAGACCTGGTCAATAACACCATACTTGGTGTGTAGGCAGAGCACCACTTATTTGCATTAATAGTTTGGAGACACAGCATATGTTTACACTGGAGCCTGAAGTGTGATTGAATATAACAGAAATGCTCAGACTAGCTCTAAAGTAACCAGCATGCAAATTAACACTATAGCCATGCAAGAAATTTTTAAGGTTCTTAGGTGTTTTTTATAGCCCTATGCTTCTATCTCTCCACTGCTCCAATATTTACATAAGCTGCAATCATAACTTGAATGTACTAGAGATGTACCCTTTATGTCCAGCAGCTTGTGGCTTAGTGATAAGAAAGTACATAGATCCAGAGCTGGCGAGACATCTTAGCTACAGCGGGTGCCTTTCAGCTACTTTGAATTTGATCTCTCAGGATCTTCAGATTCTAATTTTATTGGAACTAGCAGCCTGATGATAGCTGGAGAAAAAGGTATTTTATTTCAAAATTCCCTGAACATGGCTTACACTTTGTCCAGATGAAACAGATAAAATTAAATACTCTCATTTCGTATCATATTTCACATTCTGTTTCCAGTCTCAGTGCTACCTAGCAAAATTTCCTAGAATTTAATTTGGCTGAAGTATACTCAAAATTTCCATTTCATGTGCATTATTGTAATATGCTAGTATTGGACAGGTCAAGGATTTTTCCCCTATGGATGTTAACTTTCAACATGGTATTTAAAAAAAGAAACCTTGATTGAAAGGGTCATTAACATGCTGCTTTGAAAAACTCTTATGATTAACAGATGAAGTATATGATACCAGCTGACTTACCCAGATCTGCTCTATATTTTAACTCACATTTAACCATACAAAGCTAGAACAGAATGTGAAGTAACTCCTTGCTGTCATTGTATACTGAAAGCAGAACATGGCTGGTTATCTAAACAGAAATTGTTCCTGTTAACATGATTTTCTTGTCCTCTGTTATTCAAGTACATGGAAGTACATGTAGGAGCAAATTCAGGAAAATGATACCTCATACTCATGCTTTATCACCTGATGTCTTTAAGGAACTGATTGTCAGCTAACTCTTAGGGGTTTTTTTCAAATCCAGAAAAGCCATCACAGACTTTCTGATCAACGGCAGGCAGTGAATCAAGGTCAGAACCCACTGCCCATCTACCTTGCCCTTAATGTCAAGGACAAAGTTGCCACCAAGGATTTCAGAGGTAATGTTTCAATTCTGAAAAAAAAGAGCTATATTTTCACCCGGGGAGATACACCGTGGGGATACTGTAAATAATGATTAATTGTTTTAAATTCTCACTCCAAGACAGCAGAAGTACTCTTCAGAAATGTAAAGAGTAAATGGGTAGCCGCATGATAGACAAGCAACAGTTTGGCATTTTGTGAGATCTCTTGGCGTGTGATTGTGTATATTGAGATATTAATTTCAGACTAATAACACAACATAATTTTGTGACACAGTCTCAAAAATGTTATGAATTCTTACAGAAAGTGATTCACTGGAGCTTTAAGGTTGCTTAATATATGTTCTTGTCCATGACAGGGACTTTGGAACCATATGATCTTTAAGGTCTCTTTTAACCCAAACAATTCTGTGATTCTGTTTTTCCATGGTTGGCTGAAGGCAATAAAAGTAATAGAAGTCAATCTGTGTTTTAATCCACCTTCCATGAGAAAACTTTGTACTCACTAGATAAAAAGAAAGAATTTAAATTGTCCCCTAGTCCTGATGTTGTTCTTTCACAAACCTGTGAACAGTGTGATAGCTGGTTCTGTGGTGGCTGTCAGCAGGGTTTGCTCAGGGCATGTGCTAAGCCAGTTTACCTGTGAGAGCCGATGCCTGAAAGGCTCATTCCAAGTCTGGCAAGTGGACCAGTTTCAGCAGTGGAACTAACTTTGCTGGTGCATGTGTTGGCAGAGTGGGTGGAGTTCACGCCGTACGAGGTGGGCTTCCTGAAGTACGGTGCCTTCATTCGTGCGGAGGATTTTGGCAGCGAGTTCTTCATGGGCCGTCTGATGAAGAAGCTCCCTGAGTCCCGAATCTGCTTCATGCAAGGTGACTTGCCAGCCTGGGGAAGTGACAAGATTTTAATAAAAACATTAATGATTTAGGAATTAACCCCCAGAAACCTGTTGTTAAGCATGAGGCAGCAGAGGTACTGGTTCAGTCAGCTGACAGACCCCCCAGGGAAGTGGTCAAAGCACTAAGCCTGCCTGCATTCAAAAAGAGTTTGGACAATGCTCTCAGGCACAGGGCATGATTTTTTGGGTTGTCCTGTGCAAGGCCAGGAGCTGGACTGCATGATCCTTGTGGATCACTTCCAACTCAGAATATTCTATGAGTCTGTATTTCCTGAGACTAATTCAAATGCTGTTGTTAGCAAAGGTGATTTGCTAACATATTGGTCTAAGATATCATTTGGTCTAAAATAAAATCAAACTAAAATGACAAAGAAGTTGTCATGTACCTTGGTCAGCACTTTTGAGGCATCATAATTTTCTGTTGCTTGCAAAGAATTTTCCAAGTTGGAAATCTACGACACTAAATAAAAGCTGAATAAAAAGTTGATAAAAAATATGTAGAGTGAGAAAGAGGGGAATCAGAGAAGGAGATAGCTGAAAATATTTCTTTATCAAATGAAACAGGAAATGAAAATAGGAAAAAGACAATTGAAAATAATAAAAAAATAAAATGTTCCAGGTAACCAGGTAAAACATGGTGAGAGGGAAAAGACTTCATTTTTTTTCTGAAATAAGTCAATCTTTGGAGCCTACCACTGAAACAGGTGTCTGAACTTGTGCAAAAATGGGATAGAAATATGAAAAACCTAAAGAGCTGGGGAAGGAACAGAAGGCAGTTTTTAAAAGAACATGTGCTTATGTCTGCATTGTTTATTATACCTGGCTCACTTTCTAGGAATGTGGAGTAGTATCTTCTCCAAAAATCTCTTGGATGCCTGGCATGCAGCTGACAATTCAGAGGACTTCTGGCACAGGTGGACCCAAGACAAAGTGACTGAAATAGGTAAATCAAAATACCTTTCTTCAGGCCTTTCTGATACGGTAACTGCATTCACATTTCCTTTTTTTTTTGAGCTTTTCTGTCATCCTGTTCCTGTCAGTCTCTGGGTATGGCACATATCAGAAAAAATAAGTGATCTGATTTTACTGAATAGCCAGTGCTTTGCTTAAATAGTGAGATTGAGATAAGAAGGAAAGGCACTATCAGACAGGCCTTGATGTAAAGGAGAGAGGGATGGATAGATACGGTGGTTCCTAAAGTGTTTTGTTTAAAAGGCTTGGAAAGAAATATTTGTGTTAGAGCTTCATGTCATCTGTTTGTTAGCCAAAAGGAAGCTTGACAGTTTCTGTTTCAACATCTACTTGCCCTGCACAGCACATTCCTCCCTCAAATTCTGAAACGCTTAGTACAGGTCAAACAAAGTCAGTGTAGTTGAGCTCTATCACACCAGTTGAGAGAGGCTCTATGTACTGAAAGACCACTCATTGAAAACACTCATGAGCATCTTCATTATAAAATGCAAAACCAGTGAACAGATTTAGGTCATGTTTCTGTGGACTATGATTTCATTAAAAAAAACCCTCAAACTCCTATGCTTTGGCTTACAGAAATAATTTGCAAGTTTTGCTGAATTCAGGTGTCCATGCCTAAACCAAATAGAACAAATTTGCTTTTTAAAAGTAAAAATATTTTGCTTGAATATAAAATGCTAAAATTTTTGTATGCTTTTCAAAATAAGCTTTGAATTTTATATTGAACCTACATGGAATCTAAAAGCAGTAATCCCCTAAAATATATTAATAAAATCCTTTCCCCTGTTTTTTGTTTGCTTGGAAAAGTGAATTACTTCAATGTGTACCAAAATCCTACTGTCTTATAAGAAAAAATTTTCTTTAGTCGCATGTAGCCAATGAGGGTTTAGAAAACACAAGTTTATAGTTTTGACAAGAAATTGACTGGAACTCACAGCAAGATCATAGGGAAAAAGAATGCAATGCTGAGAGCTGTGAACAGGCGATTGCTACTGGTACAGAAACCCATTGACCCTTTCCCCTCCTTGTGTCTTGCCTCTTCTTAAATGTGGTTATAATCCAATTGCATGTCTTTTTTGCTATGTATCTCTAGAGGAACAACCAGACCTACCTGAGAAGCCATATGAGATGGCTACATGCGTTTTCACTCCTACAAGTGGCCTCTCCACGACGCTCCGTGATATCCTGACAGATCGTCCTGCCGTCTCCAAGTACCACAACTTCCTAAGAGGCTTCCAGATGCACAACGAGTACATCCAGCATGAACATTTCACAAAATGGAAAGGTGTGGATGGCTCTCCTGCCTACATGTCTCATTGTGGCAGGCACAGGGGCTGGGCTTTAGCAAGGGATACTTGCATGTCCTGAAGAGAATCGAGTGGGTTTTGTGGTTACCTGTTAGTGCTCACTGAGAGGAGGGAGAATGAACTAACTCCTCACATCTTTCACTTTCAGTAACACAAATGTTCAAATGTTGGGTCATTTGGTACTCAAAGTCATCATTAGAATAAAAAGTGCTACGGTGGGGTTCTGCACAGAGGCAACACCTGTTGCCTATGCAATTGCAGTTCATAGATTTAGAAATACCAACAAAACGTGAATGAAGAGGCTGAAGGAGCTTTAGGATTGCTGCACACTACCCTAAAGCAAAGGGACGATTCTGGATGGGAGGGAAGCTCACCTTCCTTTTGCTTTCTAACCTGACAGATGTCTTCCTGCAGTTTGCTAATAGCTCTGAATCTTCTACTCTTTAGACACTTTGCTAGACACCTCTCCTAATGACCTGAGAGGAAACGCAGAACACCTGGAGTTGGTGGATGCAGCTTTCTTCTTTGAAACCAGTTACCCACCCCTTATGAGACCGGAGCGGAAAGTGGATGTCATCATACACTTAAATTACACAGGTGGATCACAGACATTGGTGAGAAGTCTCAAAACTGGTTTTGTTTCATAACAGCTTTTGCTTTGCTTTCTACAACTTTCAAACAGATGTCTGTGAAATATGGAACATAGTGGAATTTAGTAACATGCTGTTTTCAAGCCTTGGAAGAATGGAAATTTCTAGAGGGGAAAATTAGTCTATTTTTCTCAGACTACTTTTAAAATATCCCTAAGTGCTTCACCAGTGAAATACAGACAGGCAGAGTGAAGTTATGGAAGTCAAGTTGAACTTCTATTATAGTTATATGTAAAATTTAATAGCACAAATACAGCTGGGAAAACTTTGTGATTCAGATGCTGAATTTAATCTGCATTTTGCTAATAAATGTAAGATTTTATCTTCCTTTTTTATTTTAACATTGATTTTCTAGGTGTCCAAGAAGAAAGTGACGAATTTCTTCATCTTTATTTTTATCTTGTAATAAACACATTTTTTCTTGAAGAAAGGTATCAAATGCAGTTACTATGTTTGCAGAAATCTGATTTGGTTACAATTGTCCTATAGATTTTGAAAGTTTTTTTTACCACATAAATAAACAGATTTAGACTTCAAAATACAGACTGACAATTGTAAACTTATCCCTGAGGGAGACCACAAAACCCACAAAGTTCACTGGTTAAGGTTCTGTCAGATTTTCAAGTGGAAGACACTTCAGTGGTGCAATCGTACTGTGATGCCACAGGAAAAATACTTGTCTTTTTACTGCAATGGAAATTATAATATCTTCAACTATATTTCTTCCTTGTATTCTGAATTCTTTTGAAAATAATTCAAACTGGGGTGGTACTTTTTTGTTAGATAATTTAACAAAGTTGGTCATCACAAATGAGCTTTCTGATTAATGTTTTTAGTGTTATATTTCCACATCTAAAATATGTTATTTGAAAATCTCATGTTATTTCTAAACCTCAGACTTATAGAAATGGGTAGGTTGGTCTCAAAACCTTGTTAAAGTCTACTGAGGTCAACTCACAAATCATCCTGCTATATAAACAGATAACGTGACTGGGAATCCTACTGTCCTGGACTGCAAATTTAGTTTTGTTTAGGTTGGCATTTTTCTGATGTAGTTCCTCTTTAATTAAAGATGGTCCATAACGTGGTTTGAATTTATCTGTTCTGTTGCTACATCATACTCCCATTTTAAAGACGTGCCTTAGTACAGATTTAAACTTGCTTTACCATCATGGTGTTAGGTGTTTTCCTGGAAGACTATTTCCAAATTGCTCCCCAGGCAACAGAAAAGCAGTTCTGGGGACTGCAGGTGTCCACATTATTTCTGGTTGTCCAGCACTCTCAGTCTGTTTTGTGCAACTTGAATTACTGGGCTTAGGCAGAAGTCTGATCTTGGGTATCTTTTCTGTTCCTTATTCTGCTGCTGTTGACCAGCCCCTGGAGCAGGCTTGCAGATACTTTGCAGAGCAAGGAATTCCATTTCCCTGCATTGGGCTGAAGGATGATGAGAAGAACCTGAAAGAGTGTTACATGTTCGATGGTGCAGACACACCAGGAGCTCCTCTGCTACTTTATTTTCCATTAGTGAATGACACTTTTCAAAGATACGTAGCACCTGGTAAGTTAACAATACTCGGGTAACTTTACTGACTCAAGGAACTTTCCTACTCCTTGGGTGTTTTTTCCTCATCCCAACACAAAACCGCTTTGCTTGTTTGCTTGTTCCTACTAGCAAATAGACGGACTGCAAAATGGGATAATTCAAACTGTTTGCAAAATCTGGTGATCTCTTGTGCATTATTTTATTTGGGTCTTGGTGCATTTCAGGGAAAAAAGGAATATGTTCCTCAATTAGAGGAATAGAAACTAATTTCTTCTTGTAATTTCCAGAAGTTTAGTGTACAGAACAAAGCATATTTTTCAAATGATGTGTGTTTTTATGACAGTCTAGGTGAGAATCACAGCAGAAAATGGTTCTATGGAGGGCCACTGTGCTTTGTATTTAGGCCATTTAATATGTTGGTTGAATATGCTGGAATATCAAAGTATTAGTACACCAAGTGTCCTTCTGAGCTAGTATTTGAGATGGGCACTTCACTTTTATGATGATTTCCAAGCCTACTAATATTCTGCTTCCTCCTGTCCTATATATGTCTATTCCTTTTAGTTTGTGTTGTACTCAAGAACCAGCAACCACACAAAATGCTGTGCCACGAGCTGACCAGTAGGTGGTGCTGATTGCAATGGAAGTGACATTTCATGACACTTGGTTTTTAGTCCAACAGGCTTTGTTCAGAAGTAGATTTTTCAGTGATCATAGCACTGCACTTATCTTCTTCATAATTGCATCTGTGATCTCTGCAAGTTATTCTTGACCTATCTATCAAAGCATGGTATTTTTGTGGGACTTTACAAACACATTCCTTTTTTTCTCTTGACAGGCATGTCACGTACTGCTGCTGAAATGGAACAGGGCAAGGTTGATATCTCCAGTTTCTCCTCTCCATACTCAACCAGGGAGGTCTCACTGAAAGCAGAAGATTTCAACAAGCTCCTGAAGCTGACTAATTACAACATAATGAACAACGAGAACATGATTCTTCAGGCCTTGCGCACGGCTGTGGCACGGAAGAAACAAGCCATGAGCCAGCCAGTATCACAGGCACAGCCCTCTGCTTGAACAGCATTTTCTTCTCCCTTACTAAGTACTTACCATGGCAGCACACATGGGATAAATACTTTACTGTTCTTGGCAGGGGCCGTCTCTTTCTAAGTAACCTTCTCAATATGATCTAGGGCTGTGGTATGAAACACAGCAGCTCATGTTGTTATCACCATCGCACTGTGATGTTCAAGAGATGAAGATTCAGCTGTGTATAATAGAGAAATAGTGTTAGCTCTCTCTGTCTGCAATCTTGTCTTGTTGGCTAGTTGCTAATATTTTTTAATATGCAAAATATTTTGGCATTTCGTTGGGACTATTGATAGTAAATCCCTAAAGCCCTCTTCAGACACAGAAGGTGGTGACCATGCAGTATCAATTTACTCAGTTTTAATAATTTGAATTAAATGGCCTTCTACCTTTAAAGAGTTTTGTTTCCCAGGTGCTTTATTTTTTTGATCATGCACTGCTATGAAATAAATATCTTATGAAGGATATTTGATTTTTCAGATTTGTGTTGGGTAATTGAAGTATGGATCGGTGGCTGTTTATGTATTTGATGACATCTGTTCTTATCAATTAAATCAAACTTACAAATTTGTTTTGAAGGACCATTGCCATTTCCTCTCACAATCAGCTGTGTTCTGTCTCAGATCACATGTGTTCTGCAGTTATCTCTCCAAAATGCAATTTTGCTTCAGCATTATCTGGAGCTTATTCAGTATAGTGTATTGAACCATTACCAAAGCAGAGAGCATGTGAAGTGGATTGCAGGATGTATGGTAACTGAACACTGGACACATACAGTAAGATACCAATTTTCTGTTCTCTGCATCACAGTGCATCACATACTCAAACACACTTAAGGCCAAGAAATGTCTAACAGAAAGAGATGAAGCTTCTGTTTCTAGTATGGATTCTTCCTCAGAGGTGAGTAACTGGAGAAAGAGGTGTTTTTTTCTAGATCTGGAGATGGTTAAGAAGTTGGTTTTTGCTGCCATTTTGGTAATAGTCCCATAGAAGCATTGTGAAAGAAAGGCAGATGCTGGCATCTGGGACAAAGGGCTGGTCAAGGCTGGTCAAAGGACAGCCAAGATGAGACTTACATGAGTCCCTTACCTTCTTGTAAGGTCTGGCCTAAATAATGTCGGCAAGAACTGTAGAAGTGTCTCTTCCTTCCACAATTTTCCCAACAAGGTACATAGACAATTTCAACCTTATCTTCTAAAATCCTGTTCACTGTTTTATCTGAGCAGCCACTCACGAGCTCAAACTGAGGTACCTGAACTGTCAGAATGGGCATTGTGACTGACTCCTTAAGGCCTGCCAGGGAGGGTATCATCATATTTGTCAAAGTCCTCCTGTTATTGCAAAGATTGGGGGATTCCATAACCTTGGCAAAGTCTGCAGGCTCCCTGAGGAACTCCAGTGCACTTTCACTTCTCAACGGTTGTTCTCTGTTTGGGATATTTTTGTCCAAAGGATTAGATACTTTGCTTGACTTTGCCTGTGAACTTTTTGATAGTAAATGATGAGCACCTGCTTCTTCCTGGCTTTGTCAGCCTTGGGCTGGTTGGAAAACATGTATTCCTAAGAGAATGGAAACAGTTCTCTGCAGATCTTGTGTGCAGCCTTTTTCACCTGTTGTATGTCCCATCTCAGAATTTGTGATGCACCCCAAAATCTCAGCTAATCTGAACCAAACCAGAAGTAGTAACTTCTCAGCCACTGGCACAGTGTTTCATATGTTCACACTAGATGTTTTACCCTGGGACTACTACTAGATTGTCTTCAAGCAGAGGCACTTGACAGCCAGTGTCTGGGATAGGCTCCCTCCAACTCCATGCCCAGCAGGACTTACTGTGGAGAAATTCCTGCAGAGTGAACCTTGGGGTAGGAGAGGGGACAGAGGCCTATGGATTGGTCCTTCCTTTTCTTTCTTTGAACTAAGTTGAGGTAGCGAACACTTCCTTTTGTGGGTAAATCATCTATTTTTGTATACTTTTGTTATTAATACTGCTGCTGGTACTGTGTGTTTCTTATTCCATTGCTTTTTGCTTTCAGTAAATTGTTTTCTCAACCCATAATCTCTGCTTTTGTCCCTCCCTTACTGGAAGGGGTGGGGGAAAAGGGAGTGGCTTATTTGGAGTTTGATTTTGAGCTGGTGTGAAACGACCACAGGGTGATTCAGTCATTCCTTACCTCAACTGAACACTCCTGTGCATGGCCAAGTGTTGGTAGCACGAAGGGCTACAGGGGTGGCCTCTGTAAGAAGCTGCCAGAAGCTTCCCCCATATCTGACAGAGCCAATGGCAGCCACTCCAAGACTGACCCCCTGCTGGCCGAGTTAGAGCCCATCAGCCACAGCTGTGGTGCCTCTGGGGTAACATATTTAAGAAGGGGAAAACAAGCTATGCAACATTAATTGCAGTGGGAGAGAGGAGTGAGGACACGTGAGAAACAGGCCTGCAAATACAAAGATCAGTGAAGAAGGAGGAGAAGGAGGTGCTCCAGGCTTTGGAGCTGAGATTCCTCTGATGCCTGTGCTGAGTTGTTAATGTTCGTTTAACCGGTTGTTAAATGAGCGTGGTGAGGCAGGCTGTCCCCCTGCAGCCCATGTTGGCCCATGGTAGAGCAAATATTCACCTGCAATCCCTGGAGAACCCCATGCGGAGCAAGTGGTTGCCTGAAGGAGGCTGTGACACTGTGGGAAGCCTGTGCTGGAGCAGGTCCTGGCAGGACCTGTGGGCCCATGGACAGAGGAATTCACACTGGAGCAGGCTTGCTGGCAGGCACCCACGCTAGAGGGATGGGTTTCTGAAGGACTGCACTCCAATGGAAGGGACGCGCATTGGAGCAGTTCATAAAGAGCTGCAGCCTCTGGGAAGGACTCAGGTTGGACAGTTAATGGAGCACTGTTTTGCATAGGAGAAACATCACACTGGAGAAGGTGAAGTTGCTGGGGTGGTGTAGGTACAGAAAATCAGGAGTAAAGTTAAACCCAAGAAAAAGGGAGGGGTGGGGGAAAGGTGTCTCATGATTTAGGTTTTTATTTCTCATTCTACTCCGATTTGATTTGTAACAAATTAGGCTAATCTCCCCAAGCTGAGTCTGTTATGCCTGTGATGATAATTTGTGAGTGATCTCTTCCTGCCCTTACCTCAGTCCACAAGTTTTCATTAAGTTTTAATTTAGCTTTCTCTCCCCCATTCGGCTGAAAAGGGCTGGGAGGGGTGTTGGTGTGATTGAGTGAGTTTGGTGGGCACCTGCTATCCAGCCAAGGTCAAACCACCACAACTTCTCAGTGTGAGTTTGTTGAGGGTGTGTTGGGTTTTTTTTTTGTTGTGGCATTTTTTTGTTTGTTTTTCTGTGCTTTTTTGGTTTTGGTGTTTTGTGTGTTTCTGTGGGGTCTTTTTTTGTTTGGGTTTCTTTTACATAAGGGGAAAACACATTCTTCCATAGTCTGGATGCTATCATAGCCCTTCATTCCCAAGTCACATTTTCCCAGAGGATGGCTCAGGAAACATCGGTTCAGCCTCTACATAACAGATTATTAACAGGTGCTACTGCCTTCCCATCATCTTTGTGGGCCTCCTCTGGACTTGCTCCAACAGGTTCACATCCTTCCAATGCTGGGGGCTCCAGAGCTGAATGCAGCACTCCAGGTGGGGTCTCACAAGTGCAGAGTAGAGGAGCAGAATCTCCTCCTTCAAGCTGTTGGCCACATTTCTTTTGAAGCTATTGCATCTCTTTAATTGAAAGGGTATTGAGGGTAGATTCCTAATCCTAAAATGGTTGATGACTAAAGTAATTTTCATTCAGTGAAGAGTTGTAAGGCCAGACATGACTCTCGTTATTGTGTGTTTTCCTGATGTGTGTGGGTGGAAGGGGAAGACAGGTTGTGGGTACTCGGGGTGTATAGTATCACCTCCTGCTGTTCTGGTTGTTTCATATCAGACATCTGGGCATGTAAGCACCTGGACCCGTGGGTTGTTATTCTGTGTATCTGCTGCTGCACAGTTTTCTGCCAGAAATTTGAAGAGTTTGGTGTCATTTTTGTATCATAATTGGATGACACTGCATTGTGTTTAAAATATCAAGATGTTAACATTTAAGATGAATCAATGTGTGCCTTAATTGGCAGATTTTTTTTTTCATCTTGGTTTACTCAGAAGTTTTGTGTTTGTAAAAGGCTTCTGAAAGCAGGAAAATGTATATCCCACTGACAAATATATTAATTTAATTGGGAAAACATCTACCAGCAAGGAACTCCAGCCCTTTATCTCCAAGGAAAGGAAAATAAATACAATTTTATTGAAGAAAAAAGTCTTCTAAAGTTATTTCATTCAAAATACTTTTGTTTGCTGATTGGGGTGCTGTAGAGCTGGTTTCCTCCAACCTACATGTAGCTGCTATTATCTGCTCTGGTTTATTCACTGCTGAGGCTGCTATGTCATAGGTATCCATGCATAAGTGCTGTGTGTTATCACTCCATTATCTTGAATCGCTGATAACTCTTGGCACCCTGGTGTGTACAGCATTCCCCAAACACATTCCTCTGGTATTTATATATCAAATAAACCCAGCAAACTCCCTCCCCTTTTCTCTTCATACTTTCCCTTTCAGGCAGTGAGGAAGGTGGGGCTTGAATAAACCACTTGCTCCTCAGCAGGTGCCTCCTTAACTTTTACGGAGTTAGTTTGTGAATCACAGCTGTTGCCTGTAACAGTGAAGTGACATCCATCCCTGCCTTGTATGCAGCTGGGAGCAGGATGGGCTCATACTGGAGTGCTCGTGAGGTAAGAGTGCAAAACCTCTTAGGAGCTGAAGATAACTTGGGGTGGGCTTGTGGCTGGATTCTGTTGGGTAGAAGCAGACTTGTGAGTTTTTAGTTCCAATTTCATGTAGGTATGTACTTATTTATACCAGGATGACTTATACCTTTGCTGATATTAGTTGCCCTGTGGAGGCACCTCTTGCAGTGAAGTTCACCCACAGTGGGTGATTCACATGGAGGCTGGGGACCATTCAGAAGTGCCTCACAGGAGCTTTCTGTGAATTTGGTCTGCACTTGTGGTTTGACTCAAGCATTATGTAAGTTGTGCTCTTTCATAGTGCAGCACCTGCCAGCTATGACTGTAAACACATGGTGCCCAGGTAGCTGAGCTAGCAGCCACCTGGTACTGATCTACACAGGAAGGTTGCTGCCTAAAAACAGCAATTAACAGTGATGGTCCTAGTTTTATAATTGTGCATGACTGATTCACAAAAAAACCCTTGATATCTCTGAGAAGATTTTTTTTTTTCCCCATGGAACATAACAGGGAGGGAAAGCCCTAAAACTGTCTGTTGGGTTCCAGGGAATGAACATACTCTGTCTCCTTCTCAGTTCTGAAATTAACCTTCCGTTTGTTATGAGCAAGTGATTTGATTATTCTGTGCCCCACTTCCCTGGTTGTAAAATGGAGATTATAGAGCTTCTCTCCATAACATGGACATGTGTTGACATAAATATGCATGATGCTTGCAGACAGGGCAGATGGGGCATCCCTGTGGCTCAAGAAATAACATTATGCCTAACCAAGGTTGTTAAAGAAACACGAAGGATCTACAAATTCATCCTTTTGAACAGAACCTGGCAATGGTCTTTGTGTGGAAAGTATGCATACAAAGCAAGGAAAGAGACTGTCCTCTCTGCTCATCCCCTTGCCCTTAACTACTGAAACAGCATCAAGAGAAAGAGTAAAAGTAGAGTCTTCTCAGAGATAGGAGGTGAGGGGAGGGACAATAGACTTTTTCCACCCAGAACCTAAACTAGACAGAAGACATTAAAACATGTCCTTCTGTTTTGGAGTTAGACATAAAAAACAGACCAAGGTCAGCTTATCATAACTCAAGAGTGATAAGAGAGTTTGTAACTTCTCACTTGGATCAATTCCTAAGTGGAAAAAGGAGTGACATAACTCCCTGAAGGAATTTAATGGAGTAATTTTGCTAGTAGACAATGGGAAAGGAGCTAGGTAATGCTTCCAGAGAAGGAATAGCTAGATTTTCAGGTACTAAAATCTGCAAGAATTAATAATTGTTTGGAATCATGTCTGTTATTTGTCTTTCTGCACTTGTTGTTTCAGCTAATGATCCTTTTGCAAATATCCAGCATCTGGTTTCGGTGGGGAAGTTTTGTTAACATCTCTTCCAAAGCTGTTTTCTTGCATCTACTTTCTTTCATGTTCTGCTGCATTTGTGCCGGTGGTACCTCACTCACCAGCCAGTGCCACAAAAATTATTTTTTTATCAATAACACAGTAGAATAGTCCCTCAATTTTTTCCCATTTTTTAAACTCTGCATAGACATGATTTTAACTTCCAAAGCAATGCAAGCAGTTCATCTTCCAGTTTTGCTGCATGGCTTTGAAAATTGCAACAGTCAGTTGTGGAGAGCATGTTTTATGAAGCATAAGCAATTTAATATTAATGCAGGTAATGCATTTTGTCATTTTTCTGCAGAGTGATGAATGCCCCTGCTGTTCATTCTTTGTGAAAATCATAAGAATGAAAAATCTGAGAAAAGCTGATCTGTGTGAGTATCACAGTCTTTCTTTGCACTCCCTAGTAGTTCAGTTCAGAAAGCAGAGAACATGTGCATGTTACCAGCACTGTAACTGGCATGTGTGTATGAAGTGACACCATGGTTTCAAATATTAATGTATATTTTAATTTGGACTATGCTTAGAATACAATTTTGTATAAATAATACCTGTTGGTTTATAGCGTGTTAGTGTATTAGTGGAAATAGCAAAGGTCTACTGTGGTAAAGTACCTTAACTGCTAACAAGGTTCAGAGCCAGTTTTAATGAACAAATTCAGGTGTTAATTCTCAGTTGCAGTTTTATCTTTTTGCTGTAAAGAAACAAAAAAAAAGACAGAAGAAGCATATATCTTACTGTCAAACAACTTCTTACTTCTCTGAAACATATTGGAAGTAGACTTTTCAGGATAAGCAAATACCACTAAAAAGTTTCTGAGCACTTAGTGGAATGGGTGAAAGGGGACGTGAATAGAGAAAAATCTCAGCAGTTACTTAGGTAAGAGAAAGAAAGCTCAATATGTCAAATATCTGACTCAGAAAGAAAGAACAAGTCAGGAACAAAATGGAAAGGAAGTGAATACAAACCTTTGCATATCAAATAAGACCAAGTGAACGCAGCAAGTGTATTTGCCTCCATGGAGATGACTATTCAATTCTTTCTTTTCTGCCATTGTGTCTAGTGCAGGGATATTGCCTTTTCTTGAAAACAGCTAATCTTCAGAGAAAAGTAAAAGTATGTTTCAGTTCCCTCTCTGTCATTTCAATCTCAGCTGAACTGTTTTCTGGCATAAAGATACCAGCCCAAGAAAATGTCTAAGTTGCCCTGACAGGCAATAGCATCAAGATAACCACCTGCAAAGCTGATAACCAAATATCTGCTTCTGGTCTTAAAATCAGGAATGTTTCTTTCTTTCTCAGCATTTTATAATGGTTGGAAATTATGATCTTTACATTTTTAAGGACAATAGAGCTTCCAGAAATCCATAGCTATTTATCTTAGCTGTTTATCTTTTATTAGTCTTTATCCTGTATCTTCATTCTGAGCAGTTGATTGATTACCTGACTTCAGGTTTGAAGCTGTGTCACTGGAGATTTGCTTCCAAAGCCAGATGTGGAGGAAGGTCTTTACTAGCAAGAGCCAGAAGAAGCAGTGCTAGGTGACAGGGTCAGAGAAGAGCTGCTTCATCAGTTCCTCATCCCAGGTGCCTTTCTTTATTGTGCAACAGAGCACCACATTTTCTTTTGCCTCTGAGAATCAGGAGCAAGTTACCTGTGTCACAGAACAGAGTCAGTGTGTTTTTATCTCCCCTGTACACATATGCTCTCTCAGAGTACATAATTTTGTTAGTGGAGCCGTGCCACGTGGTGTGATACACAGAACAAGAAGTAAGACTATGTTAAAAAGCATTACATTGAATGAGAAGGCCAGCGTGAATGTGTAGTACAATTCTTTATGTGGCTCACATTTGTTTGTTTTAATCACTATTTCTGTACAATTTAAAGTTTTTAAAAGAGACAGAGTTGAAAGATGGCACAAAAATAATTCCAGCTGCAAGGAGCCCTTGGTGCTCTGTTGGAGTGAGTCTGTTTGTGGAAGACTGCCTGTCAAAGATGATTATGGTTTGCTTTCCTTTAGCTGTGGCGCTGCACAGTTAATGTGGCCTACTTGTGCAGAGGGGCTGCTACCCACAGTGTCCACGTCTCCTGAGATCCTGCACATGACATGTAACATAGGACTTTTTTTATTGTAGGTTAGCTGTGGCAATCACCTGTAATCATGATCTCTTGACCTTTTCCCTTTGTATCAGACAAAAGGTTGTATTTGTACATGGTGTAAGCATAATAACAAGAATGAGGCTACTAATATGCGTGTAAGTCTGTTAGGAGTAAGGCTTACTCATGAACCAGAAGGAATTGCTCTTTCATTACACAGATTATCAGGTAACTACAATCTAAGTAGTGCATATCATGAAGACATTGCTGTTGCAATTTTTAGGCATGTTTGAGTTTGGCTAAATTTTCCTTGTGAAAATTTGAAAGAATAGTGACCAGACCAGTACAAAGTTTCATTTGGACTGGGAGTATGTTCCCAGAACTGGCTTATAATAAATGCTTTGGGGTAGGACAAATATTGAAAATATTGAACCATGCTTTTTCCCACCCCACTCTCACAACAGGTCTGTGATTCTTGAGGTCTGTGGGTTAGAGATCTGGCTCCTGAGTCAACAGCAGTGTTTGCATTTAATTGTCATACCCCAAATTATTGGATTCTGGAGGCCACTAAGGGATCTTATTTTCATACTTGTCATCTCATTGTGCTCTGTACAGGAACCCAGATGCTCTTTTTCAGTGTCACAGGAAAACAGCATGCCCAGTTTCAGGATGTCTTCCTTTGGGGAGCTCTGTATGATTATATTGCTAATTAAATAGTTACAGACATTTCTTTTTTCTCTTCTTTGCCTTGCATAGGCAGCAGAAATGCCTGTATGAGAAGGCCTTTTCACACCAACCTGAAAAGAAACAGGTTTTTTTTGCATATTTGATAGGGTCAGCTCTTGCACCAAGACAACCTTCCCATTGTATTTATTCAAAGAATTGTGTAATACTAATAATTATATGATTGCCTCTATCTCTGGCCTTAAGACTGAGAAAGCTTTGTGTCTGTCACAAATCTTCACAAACACATCCACCTTTTCTGCAAAATCTGCCTGGAGGGTGCTATTTCTTTGCATCTGTCCAACAGGGCTAGCTTGGGGCACCAGCAAAATGGGGAGTCAGTGGCAGTATCACCTCCCCTTTTCTGAGGGAGCAAAGGTCACAAACTGAGGTGCCCAGGCTCTCCATGTCCTTGTTTTCCAAAGGCTTGTCTGCTGGAAGAGGGCATAGTTTTCATCTTCATGTCCTGTTCCCCCCACAATTATTTCATAGAAGCCGACTTTATGCAGGGCTCTGCATTTCCACCATTTCCACAGTTACTTTCTGGAAAGACTTCTCTGCTGGCCAAGTACCATTGCATTTCGCCCCCTGTGTACTGCTCATAAGAAGAGCTGGATGGGTGTTGTGTAGATTCCCCAGAGCAGATCTTGTTTTCAGTGTGACTGCCCAGGCCTGCCTTGTTGTGACCATCCCATTGGAGCACACCCAGCACTCACTAATTCCAGAGGCTGCCACTGCAGTCACACCAGGGCATGGGCTGGCACAGCTGACAAATCTGGTTTTGCATGGCCTTTTTCTCAGTGGCTGGGTTCACTGATCTTCCAGGAGAGAAAATATCTTCTACACCGCAAATTGACACCTATGGAAGAGAAACCTGTTTGTTTCATGGGTTACAAGTAAAATATAAACTTAACATTTTCTACATGCAGGTATTTAACAGAAAGACTCCATTCAGGAGGCAAAAAATGTCTTTAAATTAATGACTTGTTCTATGTGGTATTTAGGAAAGTCCAAGGCTCCAAAAAGTTTCTCCTGGAATAGCCTACGGCTATGGTTTTTTTTGTTTGTTTTCTGTAACATGTAAAGCTAATTTCAATCAGCATTGTTATTAAATAAACCTTTAGGCTTCTCTTTAGCTATAGTACTAAATCTGGGCCTTATTAAATCTGAGCATGTTGCTATGTAATTTCATAGCAAGCTCACATTGCTACGCTGCCTATTGATTTTAAAAGTTGGATGGTAGTAGTACTGATGTTTTTCCTTTTATCACCTAAATCCTGTGTAACACCATCATAATAACAAAACCCCTTTCAATGCCATGTTCTCCAAAGGAAACTATTGTGTGTGGAAAGGACTGATTGAAGACGTGCTTGCAACATGCTGTGTATACTTCTTTTTACCTTTATCTCTGACTGTAGCACTGGTGTGAAGCAGTAGCAGCAGCCTTTGTGCAATGAGGGCAGTCAGGCAACATGGGCAGTGTCAACAGGCAGCTGCCCAAGCTGACAAGTGGTAATGGCACGTTTGCTTTAGGGTGAAATTGCTTCTCATGGTCATTAATGTTTGCCATGGTTAAGAGTAATCCTGGGATGTGGTCCTTTTAAAAAGAGCATTGGTGTTTTTTTCAGGGCACTTCATTTAAGTTCCTGATGTCACTGCCTGCTCAGACAGGCTGCTTTTGCATTAAAAGAGAGAAATCCTAAAAGAGCTTAGGACAAATGCTTGGCAAGAGGAATCTGCACAAGGGCAGGGAAGTTATGTGGATAACTGCCAAGTTGGAACAATCCTGTAAACAAGAATTTCCTAACTGGTTAAGAAACTGAAACAGGTATAAAAGCAGCTACTAATCACAAGAAGAACCTCCCTGTGATGTCATATCCTGGAGCAGGGCTTTTCTTACTGTAATTGTAAGCTGATTAGATCAAGTCCAAGAACTAATTGCATAACTACTGAGGTACCTGTTGCAATGGAGTCCTGGTCTTGACTGATATTTATTATAAATCATAACCACAGTTAATAATAGGAGTAACAAATGAATGGATAATCTCAGTGAATATTATGTGAATCAATTTCACAGCTGTAGTTCTTGACAATCTCTGTTCCTTTCTACTCAATCTTCTTTTTGGTTTCATCTGCTCATGCTAACCAAGTCTGCTCATGCTCTTCCTCAGTTCATTGTTACCAAACACATACATAATCTTAGTTCCTCTCAGGTTACCTGTTTTATGTTCTCTAATCTAGAAGATTAAGTCAATTTTTTTCCCTTTCTCGAGTGTTTGATGGCCACGATGGAGTGTTGTGTATATTGTATTATATACAATTTTACTGTATTTTATTCATGGTAAGTAGTGTGGGGACAAAAAACCTCTGCCTTGATAACAGCATAAGCTGCCACTGAAAAGGACAATGCTGTTTATAATCAAGGAGATCATTACTTGCTCAGAACACCACCTTACAGCTGTGGGAATAATTGCATCTCTTCTGCTAGGAATCAGTGCATTGTATGTAGGTATGCATGCATTGTCTTGCAGCCCTGCTGGCTTTTGCATACTTCTGTATGCAAGAACAGAAAGCTGCTCTGGTGGTCAAAGAGATTATATAGAATGCTCCCCCATGGCTTCCTCTAATTCTTGGTGTAGTCTTAAAGAAGAAGAGTTTCTCAAAACTGTAGTTCCTCATTTCCAAAACAAGGACTTCAGCAAGGACACCGGGAGCCTCACAGCAGCATTAGGAGGTTGAACTGATTACTGACTGACAGACTGGTAAAAGTAAGAACCTTAGGTGCATGGTAGACTCATCTCTGTCTCAAAAGCAAAAGTGAGAGCAGCTACTGTGCTCTAATACTGTACCAGTGCAGGTGGCATTGCAGCTCTTGTCCTTCACTGAGCAACTTTGAAGACTGTTGTGATGG
This sequence comes from Climacteris rufus, assembly GCA_013398175.1. Lineage (NCBI taxonomy): Eukaryota > Metazoa > Chordata > Aves > Passeriformes > Climacteridae > Climacteris > Climacteris rufus. The sequence goes on along the minus strand of VZRZ01001707.1, from coordinate 626,435 downwards.
TACTATGTGTTCCCAGTAGACTTAATTATCCTCTTGTTTAGTGGGAGCTTTTAGTTAACAAATGGATGAAACAGCATTCAAAATATTTTATAATATTTTAAAATGTCAAAACCAGTTTTAAAACAGGTTTGAAAAGGGTGTAGGCAATGGAAATTAGCAAGGAAGACACTTGGGTGGAGGAGAGAGGCTGGAATGATTAGGTAGTGATGGCAGCAGTGTAGAACCACACAGTGCTTTGTGAGGACACAGGTCCATGTGGGGATTCAAGATCCTTCACTCCTCTGCCATTTGGCTTGCAGAGTTAAAAGGCAATGGCAGACTCTGTTCAGGAAGTGCCTTTCTATTTTACACTCAGAAAACAGACAGTTATGAAGAAGTTCCATGATTTCTGAGTAGGATTTCTATATTTACAGATTTCTTGGGCCTGAGCTGGCTAACGCCTTCTCGCCATTTAAAAAGTTGAGCTGAGGCATTGTCTTTTTCCATGCTTACAGTCTCCCACTTTGTCTTTAAAGTTATTGTACCTTGGAATTTTTGATCATGCTTGATAAGGACTGTATTATACTTTATATCCTGCTTACTGTTGCATGATTGTGTGTTGGGTTTAAGACAGAAGTATACTTTGCTTGACACTAAACATTACCCACAAATTGAATACCAACAGATCTGTGTTGAACAGTACTATTAGTTGCTATTTGGATGTTCAAAGACTTCATAAATAACAGATTGATAACAAAGGTTTACTCATTACAGAAATTGCTTCAGGATTTTTTGAGGTATTTGTTTGATGGGCTGTTGTGGTTTAGGAATGGTACTCCCCAGTTTCATGCTCCCACTAAGTCCCAACCTGGCTTCTCCCCCTGGGCGGGCTGGAGAGGAGGATTGGAGGCACAAAAATTACAGGTTGAGATAAGAACAATTTACTGGAAACAGTAATTAGATAAGAAAATGAGCAGTAACAGCAACAATACAAAAGGCAAAGGGTACAAGAAAGAGGCAAATGATTCACACTGAATGCCGCTGACAATACCTGTCTGTTCCCCCTGCCACACTAGGAAGGGACCCCTTCTCCCTGGAAGAGACTTCCTTTCCCTCTCTCCTGGCAATAACCTCTGGGTCCTGGCCATGCCCCCTCCTGGCTACTGCAAAAATAAACCCTGTTCTAGTTGGAACCAGGACATGAAGAGAAGGTGCAACTTCTCATCTTTGGTATTTTATTGTGAAAAACACATTTAAATGCATTTTTGTTAATTGGGTCCCAATAGATTTTCTTATACACCTCGTTACCTGTCCTGGTTGTTCTGGTTTCATCAAAACAGCAGTATCTGCAGTTCATCCAGTTATGCATTAAGCAATGTGACTGATAGCTGTAATTAGTGATTCATTCTTTCTCTGCCCTCTGAGTAGAGACCTATTTTGTTTTATGCATCTGTCTCTCTCAGCATCTCTCTTTGCAGTGGATGTAGATGAATGCTGCTGAGGTGATTGGTATGATAGAAGCACAACAGGCCTGTGCTCTGTCTTGGTCACTGTGGAGGTTTATTTCGAAGACTTGGAGTAAGTAGTGCCAGGGAAAGCCTTGCCCACAGGTGAGATTCTCAGAGCTTGAGGACCTTTATCAGTGGTGGTCTCTGGAGAAGAGCTTTGGGCAACCTTTTTGCTGAACCAAGGACACTGATCACCTTGTAGATAAGGACCAAGAACCCAGATGTGATTTACTACTATGTGGGAGGCCAATGCAAAGTAGAGAGGCTAGGTTTGACATGGCTGTGATAGTTTGCACTGCTGAAAAGATACGTGAGAGTGTCCACATGGGACTATGGCTCCTCTCTTGGGCACTTTCTATAACTGTACCCTCAGCAGGAGGCAAGAAGGTGCTGCAGTAGTAGCCAGTGAAGGTTAAAAGTAAGATTCACTCACAAATTTTAGTGCTGTTGTTTGCATCATATTCTGCTATTAAATAGACAGTATTTCTGAATATCTTTCTGACAAAAGTACTCATCTCTTCTTATTTGTTCAGAGCCAATCTTGACTGTTTTTTTAAGAGTTACCTTTCAGTTCAAGAATGAAAACTAGACAAAAGTCTGGGTATAAATGTTTCTGTTATTCAGATTTCTCTAGTCTTAATGCTTTCATTCATTCTTACTCACAGGAAAGTTGCTGTAGACTTCTAGATCAGTTATGAGTCCTGGACTCCAGCCAGAATATGAAATAATGTAATTTCACTGTGAAAATAGGATTAGTTGTAATCTTGTGATTAAAAAAACTCAAAACAACAGTCTGGAGGCTGTGTATTTATCTGTGTCTTGCTTTGATGTGAAATAAACTGATAGTGACAGCTTCATAGAAAAAACATATAAAATGTAATGGCTGTCAAAAGTAAAGTAGATGTTGACAGTGCATCTAAATCATAGTATTTATGTCAGGATGATCCACTGTTGCCATGGAAGCTTTTAATCCAGGCTAAATGAATTATTTTCTTGTCAAGTAAACCAAAATAATCAAATTGTAATCTTCACCTCTGTGTTATGCCCTGTAGGCCCAAAATTTAATTCACAAAGTGGTGACTGACATTTACAGACTTTGGGCAGAATTCTCGGGCACACAAGGACCTATTTGCATTGTGGTGTAAACACTTCTGCTTCCTGTGAGTTGTTCCAGTCTGTTATGGCATTTTTCTCACCAAATTAATTTATCAGCATCAATGTCTTTACCTGGTAACCATCCTGTGAGAAATGAGGTGGCATATTGCATCCTACTTTTGTTATTTAGTTATAATGATGTGCCTTTTTATTTCCATGCTGTTTCCTTAGGCATAGCTCCTTCATCTTCACCATAGAAAAAATATCTCCAGATATCTATTTTTATTTATGTGTACAGAATCTACAGTAAATTCCTACCGATCATCAAAGCTAGCTTCTTCCTGTAAGTGAGACTTCAGGGTATTTTCAACCTTGCTCGTCATATTTGCAAATATTTTATGGTTTTCAGATAGATCAAACACAGGAAAAGGAGAATACCTAAAGCCAGTCAGCCATCCTTGTCCTCACTATCATATTGAGCTACAACTTTTTGGTAGCTTTCCATTCAGCACCAAGTTTTACTTGAAAGACGAGATATGTAGAAGAAATGTCCCTGCCATAAAGTTTACTTATTCAGTAGCAAAGTTTTTGTTTCAAAGCTCTAGGTCTCAATTGAAAAATTCAAATCATAATTCCTGCTGCAGTGCACTGTCAGTGCTGCTGTTTAGTGTCAGTTCCTGCAAAAGATTACATCTCCCATGGTGTATTATCCTGTTTTTTCAGGAAAATCCTGGAAGAGAGCAAGATAAAAAGTATCTTAAGTACCTGTTTTTATTAAGCATGTCAGAGGCATTTCTGAGTCTAAATAATGATGCTTAAGGAAAAAAAAAGTTTTAGTTAAACTTTAAAAACACTTTTGTTTCTATTCCCTTACTGAGCAAATAGCATTCTTGTGAACACTTTCTAAAGAAAGAAAATTTGTGAGTGTTGATTTGTTGGATCAGCTCTTTCTGGTATTGATTTTGTTCCCACTCCTGTTTTCTTTCAAATCCAAGGCACTTGTGTGTACTGCTTGCAGCCTGTTGCCAAGTCTATTTCTATGATATTTTCCTCTGATAATGCTTTCTTTAGATGCTCTAACTACCTTCTATGTCTGCATCAACAGGGTTGATGTCTGACCAAGACTTAAGTTCTGATTAGTTTCTTTTTGAATGGAAATGAAAGAAACTTCTTAAAAATATTATCTTTTTGATAATAGATAATTATCAAATTATCAGTGATAGAGCTGAGATAATTATCAGTGACAGAGCTGAAATTGCAACACGTATCAGTCTAAGATGGTCTAAGGTGGAAAAAGCAAATCTGACTGATAATGCCTCTTTTCCAAAAGTATGCAACTCTTTGGGTCCTACTGGCTGATCATCTGACAGTGGAAAGACTGAAATAGTGGCAATGCTTTTGAAAACTCTAAAAAGGGTATGCCTATGGAAATGCATGATTTACAGTTCAGCTGTGCATGGGCTTCTCTGCATTACATTGTGTTGCTTTTTGTGTCATTTAATTTTGTTGATTTTATTGTGATGGTACCTGGAGACTCTAGGTGTGGATTTAGGCCTTACTACTCAGGCACTGTATCTGTTTGGAAAGAAAAGTTGGCAAGTCTTCTAAGGAACTTACAGTCTTATTTTATATGTGTCGAAGCAGGAGTGTTGGAGTTGTTTTGGAGGCAGCGCCCAGGCATCTGGGAACTGATCTCTTGGGCTGATGTACCATTTAAGGATGTCCTATCACTTCTTTCCCTGAGAGTCAACCCTGGCAGGGAAATGGCTTAGTTGTTTTCCATGCACTATAATTGACATGACAAGATTATCCTGTTTTTTGCCTTCCAGCATAAACATGGACATTACGTGGCAGCAATTCCATATGATGCCTCATAGGTTCACCTGGGCTGGTCCTTGTCTCCTGAAGCAGGATGAAATTTAGCTTGTCTGTCACTGTTTGATACATGCCTGGGTACTAATACACTCTGAAATGAGTTACCTAGAAAATTTATAAAATTTCTCTTGTTAGAGCTAATGGTCAAAGTCTTCTAATTTTTCCATCTGGCCACACAGACTCATAGATCATTCTGCTCTTTTTATAAATCATTTGGACATTACAGAACTGACTCTTGCTATATTATATTACTTTGTTGTTGTTTATTTAGCAAACTCAAGTCTTTCAGTTCTTTCTCATATGCCAGTCTGCCTAAGTCAATCCTCTTCAATCTGGATATGTTTAATTTTAATATCTGGTAATGGGTAAAGCATTTTATGGTGGAGGGAGGAAGAAAATGGAAGACAATGCAACAATGCAAGTCACTGAGTGAGCATCCACTTTCTCCTGTGCAGAGCTAAAAGTGTATGCAAATGGATTTCAGTGCAAAATCGTATCAGCTGCACTTACGTTTAATGTTGCGTGTTTGGGATCTGGTCCAAAATGTAACTACATTTGTGTTTTATATATGAGTTGTCAGATGTATCCTGCAACATTATAGTTCTGGGACATACTTTGTTCTTCATGCAGTATCCTGCCTTTAATTGCTTGTTTTTAGAGTCAAATGTCTTTGTCTCTATCTGAATTCTTGTTTTACGCTATGTTGAGACTGAGACCTCATTGGTTACTAACTGAGTTGGTGTTAAATATGGATCATCACATTGTGGGTCTTGTTTTTGTTCTTGTTAAGGGTAAATAGCCTTGCTAAAGACTAGACTAACCTCTCAGGTTGGGTATAGGTCTGTTGTGTTCAGAGAGGATGAAGGACTGAACAGAGATCCTACCACAGCTCTATCTAAATTCAAGAGTATAGGTCAGAAGTTAGGCATTCAATATTTTTAGAGTATCAAAGAAGTGCTAAACTTCTAAATCAGGAGTCAGAGCTAGTATGTACAACAAAGAGCTATCCCAGACCATAAATGAACAAATTATCTAAAACACACATACATCATTAGTGCATAACTGGCAAATACTGTTGCTGAAGAAACAGAGAACTTCCTTCTCTGGCACCATGTGAGGAAGTAACTATGCAAAGTTAATATTATCTTTCTCAAATGTTACAAATTAATGACAGAGTTGTCAAAAATAGTGTGTGGAAGACAGCTAAATAAAATATTTTAATACATCCTTTACCAATAGATTATTATCAGCAGGTATATTGCATATATTCTGCATTTTAAAATTGCCATAATAAGTTTAATAATATCCTAATATTACATACAAGAGGCATCTGCAATATTAAAGTAATCTCTTACCTGCTATGGACAGTAACAGAGAAACTTTCAAGTGCATGCTGAAAAACTGAAAGATGATTCGTGTTCAGACAGTATCAAAAGACTTGAAAGATAAATCATACATAACATGATTGCATAAATTGCTTTAAGCAACACCTATTCATTACAACATACTTTACACCATAAGTTTAAAGAAAATCTGGCATGAGAACCAAAAGACTGGTAGAGGAAGAAGACTAGCCTTACTGAGAAGACACTCTCTTCTTGTGTCACGTCCAAGCAGATTACAAAAGAGGAAAGGATAGTTATCATTGTTTCATTAGTGGGCAAATGCAGATAGAGGAGCAAGATAAATTTAAATGGAAGCAATCACCCAGAGTGACTTAGCAGTCTGGAGCAGAGCTGGGACTAGAGCCAAACATGTCATGAGACCTTTTCCAGCAGGTTACCCATTGGTCATGCTGCCTCTCAGCATGTATCCCACCATACCAAACTACCTGTTAATATACCCAAATCTGATCTATTCCTGTGAATACACAAGAAGTTCTTAGAGCTGGAGGCATTAGAGACATCTGTAGTTGCCCAGCAGACCAAAGAAATGTCCATTCCCTATAAAGGATAGCAGATTTGCTCAAAATGGGAGTGCTAGAAAGGGTGGATGACAGTGTAGAGAGCCTGAGTCCCACCATTCTTCACTGTATTGTCAGGGTCTCCACTTGTTACCACAGGTTCATGAGGCATAAACTCCTTTTTGCTCTTAGGAGCAGATGCCCTGCACTGCTCCCTGCTAACAATCAGTTATCTTCTTAGCAGCATCAGAGAGATTCCTAACCACTGCCAAATACTCTACATACATCAGACTAACACACAAAGGGAAAATTAGTTGCACGGATATATAAATACCCAATCTATATCTTACTCAAAAACTCTAGCAACCCACGAGAGATAACTGAACACCCTGTGGCAGTGCCCAGCTCATAGAGCAACCTGGTCTAGTGGGAGGTGTCCCTGCCTATGGCAGGGAGGTTGGAACTAGATGGTCTTTAAGATCCCTTTCAACCCAGGCCATTCTATGATTCTGTGATAGTTGTGCCCACCCAGCTGGGTCTGGGTGTTGTTCCGGAGAGACAAATCAAACCCAAAGCAACTGCTGTGTATTGAGAAAGTTTAATGCCATACCTGTAGCTAACTGTGCAACCTTCTGTTACATCACCACATTTCTCAGAAATTAGAATTTTCTTCTCTGTCATGGCTCAGAGTTTAAATCACAGTAAGATAAAAGTGCACTGTTATTTTTGCATATTGTTTTGTGTGGTGAAGAGATGTGATCACACATTGGGTGAGACAGCCATCTCTTTACATGGCCTGGATTACGTATACGTGGGGGCAGCACACCAGATGGGGAGGATCCTCTGTACCATACCCTTTTCAACTCTTCAGTTCCTCTCTCAAAAGCAAAGAACAAAGTCAGACTCTTGGGTAAATGCTCAAAATGTTAAATAAGTATTTTACTCGTTAAAAAGGTTCTCTTAAAACTTATAGGTGTTTTTCATGTCCATCAGAGAAATCTATTGATTTGCAACTGACAGGGGACATATCAATGATGGATTTGTTAAGTAAAACTAGCTCTGTGTACTCCTTTCTTACTAGTTGTCTTTATTGCAGTAGTTTCTTTGAGTCTCCTTTAATGACCTGAGCTACCACCTGCAGGAGGTAACAAATACTAGTGAATGCTATCGAATAAGGAACTGTCAGAAATATTATAGAAACAACATCTCCTTTTTGCAACTTGCTATATATTAAGTGATATAAGACTATGCTTTAAGATATTTGTAGTAATTTGTTAGTTACAGCATATGTTTTCAAATACAGTTAGCCAAACTGATTGCTATGTAAGCCTGTTCTTGCCCGCTGCTTCACCTGACACTGTCCGGACCAAAACCATCAAGAACTGCAAAGATCCAGTGTGGAATGAAACCTTTTGCTTCAGGATCCAGAGCCAAGTAAAGGTAAGATGCAGAGTGCGTTCATTTTCCTTTTGGGGCAGAGGCATCATTGTGTGATCAATATGTAGGGCAAAATAAAGATAAATATGGGTGAAGGACTACAATGATATGGGAAAGGGGATTTGGAGTAGAATGTAGTAGCAAAATTAAATTTGATTTTCAGATTTGTAAAAAATAACCAATATATTTAATAACCATTCATATAATGTTCTATCACTTTTCACTTTTTCTGCTTTTTTTTCTTTTTTTAATCACTGCTTTTCAAGAGTAAATGTCAACATTTCAGAGTGAATTGAATAGTGCAAAATATATGTATGAACTAAGTAGTGAAAGCATCATAGGGCTGCATGTTTTTACTATTCTTTTTGTAATGACCAGAAATTTTAAAAGTCACAAAGCAACAGTTGAAGTTTGCAAAGGAGAAATAGACACACTTATAGCATGGTGATAAATGTTAAAATTTAAGAAGATTTGCTAGTTCCACTATCTTCTCCCTCCAAAAGACAGCATCAACATCAGGGTCTAGGAGTCTGCAAAGATCAGTGGTAGGCCAAGTAAACCAAGCTTCACACTGGGGGCAATCAATCTCTGCTTTATAGTTTACACTGTTCATTTCCTAATGCTGGTGCCAGATCAGAACTCTCTCGAGTGCCAAATCAGCAGGCCAATCCCCTGGGCATTGATAAACTCCTCCAGAAGAGCATACAGAATAGCTCACCATGTTGCTACACCACAGGGTCTCCAGTGAACAATCCTGCTTGCCTTTGACTGTAGAAGTTGCCCATGATACGTGTTCTCAGGCTTTCTTCCACAGGGTTAGGTGGTACTGGTCCTGTTTGGAGTAGCTTTCAGTTTTCATGTCTGCCCATCTGAGACCTACAGCCAATGTTTTCCCTGCAAACCTAAAACAATTCCAACTTCTTTCAAGATGCCAGTGAGGCACAATTTCATGAAGCCCTGCAGATTTATCAGGGAGGTGAAAGGCAAGGGACAAACATTGCAGCATGGGAACAAACACCCACTGATTTGCAACTCTTGCACCAGAGCACCTGCTCCTCCTGATAGGTTTTTCAAAACTGCAATACCACACAGAACAGCTAAAAAAATTATCTTGACCACAGGAAGCTGCCTAAACTAGTCCTTCAGGGAGTAGTATTTGGGAAGACCTTATGTTTACTTTGCAGTAAATTTTCAGCAGGAGGCCAGACATGTGGCATAAGCTTCAGTAATTTTCAGTAGAAGCATGGTGGTGCTGGCCGTGGCTTAGTGTGGGCTGCAAAAATGTGTCCTAGGGATGTGGGACAACCAAACTGCTCTGACATTGTCTGTCACTTCTGCCTTGCTGCTGTCTGGGCTCAGCAGACTAAGTTAAGGCTCTCACGGGTTTCTCTGTATACACTGCAATTGCTCTGCTTCTTACACACTGAGCAGAACCAGAGTCTTCTGGTCTGGTTATTTTTTCCTTTCCTGTCTTGTCTTTTGTTAAGGTATCCATCTTCCCAAATCATGGTAGCCAGAGCTCAGTAAAACCATATAATACATTGTCACTGTGGAAGAGAAAAACCTGTTTGGGCATGTTGTGCTGGTTCTCACCAGAACAGTGGTGTTTAGTGAATGGCATCTGTTTTGATGAATGTCTGACAGTCAGCTAGAAAAGGCTTCACAGGCTGGTGCCGTGGGCATCACTCCCACAGCTCCAGGAGGGTGACCAGTCTCTGAGCTGGTGACACACAGCCACAGCCAAGGGTGGGCTTTGCTCATTGCCTTGCTCCCAGTGATGCTGCCCTCATACCCTCTGCCAGGAGAGATAGAAACAGTGAACTGCCCAGACACCCCTGGCTACTTCCCACACAGCATCCCAGTGGTGTAGCCAGAAATCTCCCTTGGCCAGCCAGCACCCTCTGCATGCCCCTCCTGGCTAGCTGGGAGTAACTGGGACTTTAAATATGTTGGTCACTCAAAAAATAAGTCAGTCATTTTAGTCGAATAAGGACAGTCTATTGCACTATCACAGCTAGGAAAACGGATCTGCTCTTTAGTGCAAGCCTGCATTCTACTGACTGCAAACTATTGCTTTTAAACATATTACCTCTATCACCTCCTATAAGCCTTTATGGGCTATTTATGGCTGGCCTGTAAACCAAGTTGCTGTGGCTGCTTCTCTCTGCCTCTTGTCAGTACGTTTCTATTAGAAAGTGTTGTGGACAGGGCTGACCACAGTGTGATGCATTTACATATGTGGCCTTAAAGGTCAGCAGCATTTCTGCCTTCTGACAGTAAAGTGCAAACTCAGGGTCACTTGCCACCTCTCACTTGCTGGTTTCTTGCAGAATGATAGATGTCAAAATTGAATACTTGGATTCTGGCATGTCTTCCTTTCAGTGTATTTGTCTATTCAGTCACTTATCACATTTAGCTATGGACCTTTCTGAGATACATTACAAACTTTTAAGTCAACAAAGTTCATGTGCTTACTCTTTTTTATCCATGTGTTTGTGTGTGAGACCATGAGCCTTGCCTGTGTGTCCTTAATAAACATCAAATCTCTTAGCAAGTTTCAGTTAAATCTGATGCATAAGTAAGAATCTGAGATAAGCGCTCCCTGTAATTTACATGAAAATGAGCTGCTGAGAATGTTGAAAGAGGCCTGAATTACTGCCCCACTGAGAAAACAGCAGTTAATGCTCACTTGCTCAGCACTCTGGGAGGCACTTTTTTGCCAGCCCATGTCCAGCTACCATCCAGGCACAGGAGGGGTTGTTACCACCTTCAAAGACACAGGTGAAAGAAGAGGGAGAGGAGGAGATTTATACAGTGGGATTTGTGCAATTTAACGAAGGCATATAAATTTCTGTAGATTCCATGGTAATTATCTGCATATGATCTGTTCAACAATTTACAGGATAAAATTATGCAACCATGTAGTAGTTATATGGTATAGGTATGGTATAGGTATATCCTTAATGTATTTTAATTGCTGCTTATATCCAAGGATTTTTTATTCTACCAATAGCAATAAAGTCCTGACCACTACCTGGTTTCCCACAACTCAGGGAAAAGTGGTGACCTCAAATCAGATTAGAGGCCAAACATGTTTTTCAGTATTCAGTGATTCTACTAGCCTTTGTCATTTAAATTACTCTCCAGGGAAATTCAGCAACAAACCCAAATGTATTAGGTTCAGAATGTTTTTCTTCACCTCTGTATGGATGCAGAGGCTGTGCATGCTCTCTCACTTCTCCCCATCCTTCCTCTGTCTTCATTATCACACTGAGCATGTTGTCTTGTGCCTCTGTAAAGTTACAAAATAAGATCCTAATTCTGTACCTCTGTTCACAGAATATTCTTGAGATTAAAGTCTATGATGAAAATGCAGTCACTAAAGATGACCTCCTCTTCACTGTTCTCTTTGATGTTGCTAAAATCCAGCTTGGAGAAACTGTTCGCTTGACTTTTCAACTAAATCCAGAGGTGAGGGATAAAACTGCCTTGGCCACAGAAAGGAAATATATTTTTTGATATTACCTCCTAAATAAGTTCTTTAGAAGCAATTGTAAATGAGAGGGCTTGTTTCCTATTGGTATGTACTTCATATATCCCGTGAAGTACCTTCCAAACCTTACTCAGCAAAGTAGACAAGGACATAATCCTGAAGGCTTTTGCTAGCTCCATAATTCTCTTAGCAGGATTTTGGGGTTTTTCTGAAACCAGAGTTCCCTTTTTGCCCCTCTTTCTTGACTCTGTTGCTCAAATAGGTTTTGTTGGAAATGCAAAACTTCATCACTATTGCACAGAGTTTCTCTGCTGGAATTTCTTTTCCTGGCACAAGCACTTTTAAGTTTGGGCATACTATGGCACAAATGTTGCATTATTCACTTAAAAACTGATACCCTGCTTTGTAATTCTTTTGAATATACCTGAATATAACACAAAGATCCATACAGAGGTGCTAAAACCTGTTGATGGCCATTTGCTCAAACTATTTCATGCATGATGACTTCAGCATGGGATCTGGGTATTCGATTTAGATACTTCTATAGATTTGCTGTTTCACTGACTTTTCTTATAGGGTACATATTGGTATTCAGCTCTACAGTGATTTTGGCAGGCAGTCTACCTTAACTTGTCAGGGGACTGGTCACTGTATTGTCCATGTTATGGGAGTCCTTTTCATTAGCAGAACTGAGAATGCTCTCTTCTGTACAACAGTATCAATCTTCTGATAACATTACATAGTAAAAAACCCAAGCCTTTAGATAGTTTTAAGCCAACAGTTATTGCAGGCTTAGGTCTGCCTGCCATTCTACTCTGCCTCAGCACCAATCAGAACAGGGCTGTTGGCCTGGGGAGCGATGGTTAACAAAGGAGGGAGAGCACTTTTCAGAATCATGCTAACTTAACTCATCTTTCTATACCCTAGAGCAGGGGGGGAATTTGATTTGGTTGAAAAACTGTTTCAGAGGCCAGAATAATAATTGACATAATAATAATACCTAATGCGATATACAATTAATTCAGATACTTATAATAAATTAATCTTTTACAGACACAGGAGATGCTAGAGGTTGAGTTTACATCGGAGAGCATGTGAGTAACCTCCATATGGAACCAAAGAACTGTCCTTTGCAAGCAGTCTAACACATGCTATCATTTAGCACAATAGAATTTAAAATGCTCAGCATGACAGCAACAGCTGGTGTCAATCAAATTAGTTGCATATCGGCTAAAACTCTATATTCGTTATCTACCAAGAATCATCCTGGTTATTAATTTATCCCATTACTTGCTGGAAGAGGGAGAAGGATAATAAGAACTGCAGTCATGCATTACAAGTATTGCTTACCATTATCATTTAAACAATAAGGAAGATATTTCAGATGTCTCACAAAATTAAAAATCAGTGACATGTTTGAGACTATGCTGGACAAGACAAGCTTTAAGGAAAGAAGTATTCCTTGGTGTTCATTTAAGGGTGTACTTAGGTGATACTAGTTCTGATTGCATTTTTTTTTTTCTCTTTCAGACCAGTTGCTCCTGAAAAGCTTGTCACTAATGGTGTATTAGTGGTAATTTTAAACTATTGCTCTTCTATCTTTGTTTTCATGATAGTGTGAAGGTAGTGGTGAATCTGGCAGGTGCCCCAACACCTCACTGCAGGCAAGGCTGAAGGGTTGGGAGATGGGGATCAGACACAGGTAAACATCCTATTGGACTGCTCCCTGTGGGAGGATGTATTAGGAAACAATGTACACAGTCATTTGGGATACCCAGAGACCAGTTCCCCACCATTGGCTGATGTCAAGCCTCTTGACAAAGCCTGAAGTACCCTTTCATTGACTTACTGCTTCTGTGTAATTCCTTTTGGGGACTTCCTTTGTGACTCCCTTATGGCCATCCTGTTTTCCTCATTTCCACAGGATGATACAGAAGTTGCTTTCTCAGCTGCCCCTAACTCACTATTTAGAGTAAGTAGCACTTGGCTGTCCAGCTTCACCAAAGCAGGGCTGCAAGCGCAGCCCTGTGCTTTGGCCAACCCATCAGTTTATCCTCCGGAGGCGTCAGCACACTCCCATGCTCTCCTCTGTTATTTCTCCTCTCTTTCCTGTCCCATCCCTGTGGATAGACCAAAGCACCACAACAATTTTTCTCTCATTTGAAACCTGACAGTTTTCAGAGTGCCAGAGTCTTTCTCTTTCAGCCTAAAAAACACAGAGTGTACTGTTTTCCAGACCCCAGGGACTTAGGTGACCAGACAGGTAGCAGTGAAGTGACTCAGATATGGCATGTTTTATATCTTTAATTCTCTCATTGTTCATCCCTGCTACAGTCTCGTGAAATTTCCTGCTTGGAAGTCCTGGTGGACAATAGAAGGACAAAGAAGGAACCTTCAGGTTAGACTTCAAACTAGAAACAATAAAATCTTATTTTATGGTTGACTGTAAATTTATTTTGTTGTTATTTTCTTATCCAGTAATTTTCCTACTTTGTTCTTACAATTAGAGCACAGGAACTGGATGGTTAGGAGTGTATACACATGCTCATAGATGCAACAATTACAGTCTGTCTGTGCTAACTAACTATAAAAACTGGACTTTGAAATTAAAGGGAATGATTAGAGTGACAATGAATCTTATAAGTGCTGTAAAGTAGAAGTAAATATATATTTGTTTCTCAACTTACATTTTGTCTGATTTACCTGTGTGTTTTTAAAACAGCTACTGCTCTTTTCTAAGTTCTTTGGTGGTTTGTGGGTTGGTTTTGATTTTTGTTTGGTTTTTTTCTCCTTTCTCTCGTAATGTTCCCTTTTTGGATAAACAGATTTTGGAAGCTTTTAAACACTGTTGAAAGAGTTATATATAAAAATGACAACTTCTGAATGTCTGTTTAATGTTGCATTTCTGGGATCATAGTCATTAACTGCTCTGTATGTTTTTCTTTTTTTTTTTTATTTTATTTTTTTTTATTTTTAGAAAAAGACTTCTTGTTTTCAGTGAAGGGATCCTACGAAGAGAGCCAGACCCTCTCGCTGGGCTCTTTCTGGCAACCTATGAAGCCCCTGAACTTCCATTACATCAAGTACAGCCTGTCAGAACTATGCATGGCTCTAGCAAAGAAGAAGCCTCATTTCTGCTTGGTATGTGATCATTAGCTTGAGTAAGCACAGTAAACTCATGTTTTTCTACAGTTGACTGAGGTAGATGGAAAGATTTTGTATTTTTAATTAAGAGACATCTTTAACGAATCTCAGCTCTGGAAGAGCATTGTAACCCCCAAGACAGAAAAATATTAGATTCCAACTTGAAAACTGCTGGACAGGGACACCATTTGAAAAAAGTGAGTGGGAGACTGCTTTTTCATGGTGTATACATGAAATATTTTTATACGTTATAATTTGTTTTTCAGTGTACTTCAGGTGAAGAGAGAGAAGACTGCCATGCATCCCTCAATATTCCTCTGGATTCACTTCCATTCAATGAGAAAGTGGCAGTAGCAAAGGTGATTGATACCAACTTGTTAAAATAAATGCAAAGCAATATACCAAAGATGAATGGCCATTAGTTAATTAGAACAGTGTGAAGTAGGGGTTTAGTGCCCTTAGATTCCCAACAGAGAGGATTATGGACCTGTACATTTTCATATGAACCAAATAGAACAAAAAAATCACAGCCAAATGTTTGACAGAGGGATTTCTGTGACCAGCTGGGGGACTAATGCAGATCAGAGCAAATGCAGGCAATGAGACAGAATGGAACACACTGGCAGAGCTGGTGCTTGTTTTTACTGTATAGTGCTCTCCTTTATCTTTAGTATAAAACAATATAGAGAAAATAAAGTGGACTTGGAGGAGTTTTAAAATTTAGATGGATTTTCTGATTATTATGAGTTTGTGGCTTAATGCAGCTTTTAAAATAGGGGAAGGGCTTCAGAGCTATCAAAAGGAAAGAACATAAAATAATCTTCAGTGCTTATATTATAGTTTTTTCCTAGGATGAGATGATCAATTTACATGTGAAGTCAAATGACTGGTAAGAAATTCTGCCTTTTGGTTTTGTGATTATGAAAAAAAGATGTTGCTCAGCTTTTTTGCCTTCTTACCTCTTTCTGTAACTAAGGGAGGAAGTATTTAGTCCATGTACCTATTCACCCCATGTTCATAACCCATGTCCGGAAGGTGATTAACTGTGCTAGGTGATGTTATGCTGCTATATAGGAGTTCAGTTTGGATGGGGAGAATAATGTTTTCTGGCTGCAAAATCTGTAGAGCTATATGATTAGAAAAAGATGTGTTTACACTTCACTTTCCTTACTTGTAAAAAAGTACAGAGTACTTGTATTTATAAAATCTGGAGGTTCTGAGGTAAGAAATCTTAATATTCCACTGTTTATAATATCCATATACAGTTTGCAGTATATGTTAGACACCTCCTGAAAATCGGTGTAGTAATAAAGAATATTTCTGTTTCTTTCTGTAAGATATTGTACTTTTTGCAGTTTATCAGCCTTTTCTCTACCTTATCTGTAGCATCTGTGATGTGCTTTTGTGGGGCCACAGTGGCAGCTTTTCGAATAGAGTTGTAGCTTGTAATCATGGGTCTAGACATTAATTTCAAGTGATTGTGCACACTATTTAACCCTGGACTTTGTTTAAGGTCCAGAAACTTAGATGTTCGCTTGGAGTTTGATCTGTGTACAAAGGAGAAAAATTTTCTACAGAAAAGGAAGAAGTTTGCAGCTTCTGCTCTGAAAAAAGCACTTCATTTAGAGCAAGACCTACAAGATCACGAGGTATGGGGAGGACCACAAGGGCTGTAACATGCTGTGTGTAGCAGGAATGTGTTATGCTTGTAGCCCTTCGCATCACTGCCCCGTGTAAAGCATTGAAAAATGCTTAGATGAAGCAATGTGAGAGCCAGGGTAGTATCAACCCCTCTTGGTACACATTTGTCCAGGAAACAATGCCATAAATCAATATTTTTTCTCTATTTATTTTTCATCTGTGCATTATAGACCTAGATAGTTAGACCCTTTTAGCTGATCATGCAGTCACCAAGACCCCATAAGGTATTTTACATTATCAGATTTTTGGAGGTAGAAAATCTAACAATTAAAGTGATGCATTAATACTGGCTGATAAGAAGGTGTCATCACAGTTTCTGTCCTTTGGTGCTCATCATCTCAGCTGTAGTTCCTCAAACAGCACAAGGACATTCAATATTTTTTGTCTCATCTGCTTGGCTGAGTTGAGGTTTGTGTTTGTTCATGTCCATGCTGGCATGGGGATAGTTGGTGCTTTAGGTTGGGAGCATGGTCTGTGGTCAGGAACCTGAGAAACTTGAAAAAGTTTTAGTTTTGAGAGCTGGCTTTTTTTTCACCCATGTTTTCCTTTGTCTAGGACGGCTGGACAAAAGGCATACTGGGTAATATATGACAGTGTGATTTTGGACATTATAAATGATGCACCTGCTCACAAACTGATCATATTACGACATTGTTTCTCATTGACACAGTAATTTCAGTGAAAAAAAAAGCAGTTTCTTAAGTATAAAAACTTTTTAGGGGAAGTACTTCTAGCTATTAATTTCAGGTTTTTCAGCAAGACAATATTTCCTAATAGTCAGGTAAATCCAAATCGGAATACTTTGCTTTGACCTGAAGTGTTCAATTTGAATCAGGAAACTCCTGATTATTTCTTTGACGCAATTGCCTGGCAATGTGTGTGGAAAATGTCAGCTGGCTCATCTTCTCTCAGTGGATTTCTTAGAGAAATCTGTCATCCTGTAACACAATTCAGATGTCCATACAATTAGGCTTCATCTGCAATTATATACTCTAGATACTTTGTAGGCAATGTAATCTATCCGTTATGCTTAACTTACAAGAGAGGATGAGCTTTGCTTGTTAGCAAAATAGAATTCTCATGAGATGATGTTTTGCTAAGGAAAATGCAGTCTAATATTGAAATGCCTTGAAACAATAAGTTTTTGATCTGCTTTGATAAGCCATCATGTAATAATTTAGAATCAAAAGGGATTGATCAAAATACTCTAAATCAGCTAGTTGCCCTTTTTTTTTTCTGTGCAAAATACCCAGTTTTAATTTTTTTTCTTCCCTGCTTGGGGAAATGGTGAAATGTTGGAATTTCTTATAGGACTAAAATGCTAAAATTCATTCAGCTCTGATCACATGTGCTGGTAAAAGAAGTGTTGCTTACCACTGCTGTGTTGATGATTAAACAGGTACCAGTTGTAGCAGTCATGACAACAGGAGGTGGCGCCCGGGCACTGACATCTCTGTTAGGCAACCTGTTGGGTCTTCAAAAGCTGGATCTCTTGGATGCTATTTCATACATCACTGGGTCATCTGGTTCAACATGGTAAGGAGATCCTGAACAAAGACATCATTCCTCACCTCTCAAGTCTGCTGTGTGAGATATTTATTCCTTTCATTTTGGTAAAGTAAGGTGTACTGCTTCAGTCTCTAACTTTTTTATTGCTGGATTAGGAACACATTCCCTGAGCTAGTGTATGGCCTAGGCACCGCTTACAGGGAGCATAATTTTCCTTGATTCTTTGTTTCAGCTCTAGGATCTTTCCTACTGAGTCACCCCGGGGCAAATCAGTCTTGTGCATAAACCTCGACAACAAGGAGGGGCTTTTTGCGAGTCCTCAGGTTTCACTAGGGATTTGGGAGAGTCCTTTAAATCAAAAAAATCTTTTCAATAATAAACTGAGCCCAAAAGATGTTTTTAATGAACCTCAGCTAGTTCATTTGATGTGGACCTTAAATCTAAGTCTGAAAAGTGGAAGTTTCTCTAGCATATGACAATGCACTTCCTTTCTTTTCCCCAGGACTTTGTCACATTTGTATCAGAGCGCTGACTGGTCACACAAGGATCTATCAAGACCGATCGCTGAAGTCCGCAGACATATGACCAAGTGCAAGCTGAGCTGCTTTTCCCCAGAGAGCTTAAAATACTATGCAAAGGAGCTAAAACTGCGGAAGCAGGAGGGATACCAGATCTCTAGCGTTGATTTTTGGGGGCTTCTACTGGAAAAAGCCTTAGACAATGGGGTACCGTTTTCCCTATGCTTTCTCTAACAGCTACTGAATACTGCTGTATGGACAATGAAATTCTAGGGACAGATGCTAGTCTGAGAGCATGCCAACGTTGTCCAGCAGATGATTTCTGCTGACTAACAAAGGGGACTTAGAATTGTAAAGGATGGAAAAGACTTCTGAGATGATGTAGTCCAACCAATATCGAATCACTGCCATGTCCCCCGATGCCACACCTGCACATTTTTAAAACACTTTTACAGATGGTGATTTCACTACTTCCCTGGGGAACATGTTCCAATGCTGACCAGCCTTTCAGTGAAGAAATTTTTCCTAATATCCAATTTAAACTTCTCCTAGCACAACTTCAGTCCATTTCTTCTTGTCTTGTTACTTGGAAGCAGAGACCAATCCCCAGTTGTCTACGGTCTCCTTTCAGGTAGTTGTAGACAGTTATAAGGTCTCCCCTGAGCCTTCTTTTCTCCAGACTAAACAACCCCAGCTCCTTCAGCTGCTCCTTGTAAGTCTTTTTCTCTAGACCCTTTCCCAGCTCTCTTGTCCTTTTCTGGACTCGCTCCAGAACCTCAATATCTTTCTTGTAGTGAGGGACCGAAAACTTGACACAGCACTTGAGGTGTGGCCCCACCAGTGTTGACTACAGCAGGACAATCACTGCCCTGGTCCTGCTGGCCACACTATTTCTGATACAGAACAGGGTGCCATTGGTCTTCTTGGCCACCTGGGCATAGGCTAGATCATGTTGAGCCACTGTCACCA
Source organism: Climacteris rufus (assembly GCA_013398175.1). Taxonomy (NCBI): domain Eukaryota; kingdom Metazoa; phylum Chordata; class Aves; order Passeriformes; family Climacteridae; genus Climacteris; species Climacteris rufus. The sequence continues at coordinate 607,304 of VZRZ01001707.1, read as the reverse complement.
GCACCCCCAGGTCCTTTTCCAATGGGTAGCTTTCCAGCCACTCTTTCCCCGCCTGTAGTGCTGATTTGGGGTTGTTGTGACCCAAGGGCAGGACCCGGCACTTGGCCTTGTTGAGCCTCATACATTTAGCCTTGACCCATCAATCCATCCTATCTAGATCCCCCTTGAGAGCCTTCCTATCCTCAAGCAGATCAACACACCCACCCAGAGTGTTGTCTGCAAACTTGCTGAGAATTTTATCCCCATATATGTATTAATGCATAATTAGCAACTCAAAGTGTATTCTGTAGAGCAGAAAACCTATGTCTCCTTCTGCAAGTATGAGTATCTGAGCACCTAACTGCGGAGTTCTGCTCTCAGTTCCTTTTCTTCTGTTCATCCCTGTGAGAACTTAAATTTCCATGTAAAGTGGATGGATTTACTGAGAAGAACAGGAAACCATTTTCCCCAAAGGGTCCTGCATCTCTACCTGTAATTAAATAAACCTATGTGGATGTGTAAATGTTTAGATCACTCTTCGGTTAAAAAAAAGTTTGGACACAAGATGAGTCAAGAGAATAAGGAAATTAAGAGGGAAACAGGTATTTATTTTACTGTAATCTTGGAAACCCATAGAGTGTGCCAAGAGGGTCCCTTGATCTTGCTTTGTCTTTCATCAATTCACAGAAAAATAACCACAAACTCTCAGATGAACAACAGGCATTGAGTCAGGGTCAAAATCCCCTACCTATCTACACGATCCTCAACATCAAAGAAGACTACAGCCTTTCAGAGTTCAAAGGTGATGGAAAAAATGGGCTCATTCAATGTTTAAAGAATCTACATTATCAGTTACTGCATGTACTGCAGCCTCTTGTACTGCTGAACTATAGCATTTATAAACCTTTTCTTTTCCTCCTTAACTTGCTTTTCCATTTCCAGACTTTGTGCCTAGGCTATGGGAGGAACTCATCTTCAACGGGGCAGGAGAAATCTTGGGGAGGTGTTTAAGGACAGCCAAGGTACTCACAAGCCTTAGCTCCACAGGTGGCGTAACTTAGGCTGACCCCTTTTGGCATAAACTTCACTTATTTTCTCTCTGGAGAGGGTCATTGAAAAGTTCTGAATGCATTACTCAGTGAGTGGCTCAGCTGAATGTTAATTCTTTACCTTGCCGAAGGCCAGTCTGTGGTCACCCTGCTGATAGGGTTTGTCCTGCACCTGCCTTTTTGCCTTTTCAGAGCCCTTCCTGTGAGGAAGAAAGCATAGGATTGAGACTTAAAAGTTTTTGTGTCTCTGCAGAATGGGTGGAGTTCACCCCTTATGAAGTCGGGTTCTTAAAATATGGCGCCTTCATTCGTACAGAGGATTTTGGCAGCGAGTTCTTCATGGGCCGTCTGATGAAGAAGCTCCCTGAGTCCCGAATCTGTTTCATGAAAGGTGATGTGCTCCATTGCAAAAATTTGAATTGCATAAAAATGTACTTTATTTTTATTTTAAATGTATTATTAAATGTATTTTATTTACTGGATTTATTTATTGTATTTATTTATTTAAATGTATTATTAAATGTATTTTTTTTTTTAATATAAGGCAAACCCAGCATATTGCAACCAGTGCCCTGCATCATGCAGGACTGAAACTAATTGAACACCATGTTGTTCTCACCTCTGACTCAATTCCTTAGAGAATGGAGATGGGCTAAAAATACTGGGAGGAAATTTCAAAGCACTCTATTCACTGTTGCTTTTATCTTGAATAGTGGTTATGCCTAAAGTTTCAGGGCTGCTTGAAGAAGTTAGGTTCATTTTGAACCAACCAACAGCAGAATTCCACACCAAAAACACTTATATTTTGAAACTGAAATCTTAAAATCAAATTTGTCTGTGAATGACATCTTACAGAACCAAGTAATGTTGTTACTGAGTTTTATTATAAAATGTGGCATTTTAGAGTAGATTTCTGAACTGCTACTGATACTTTTGCAAGTTTAAGAGCATTCTAAATCCTTTGTAATTTTTCTACCATGATAAATCATTGAAATTTATCATCCTTAATTCAGTAAAGTGGGTAGCACCCAGTAATATATGAAAAGAAACTTTGCAGTTGTTATGCAATTCTTGTTTTAGTTTTACATAATAGTGGAACTCTGTACTACACCCCTTTGTACGTTGGGTCTCTGGGGTGAACGTGTCTGCAGACAAGTCCATCTGCTCTTAAACACTGAACAACAGTTTTACATGTAAGTAGAGCACAACACACAACAGGACACCAAGAATACGGGTAAGAAATGGTTAACTTATAAAGTGAAAAATCCATACAACCAGCACCACCATGCCATATTCCTTATTTGGTGGTCAGAGGTGCTGTGAATATCTGTATCATGCAGGAAGAGTCCAGAATATTGTTCCAATTATAATAGTTGGGCATAAGAAAAATAGTCACACAAGCACTAAATCTCATAACTTTATTAGCTATGCTAAGAACTTTTAGTGATGTAATGAGTTAAGAAAAGACTTGTCTGAGGGAAAATACTCCGAAGGTATCACAGAATTCAAGAGTATGAATAGGTCTGAAAAGGGCAGGAGAAACACATGCAAGGTAAATCACACTGGTGGCTCTGAAATACAGTAGTTCAGATGCATCCACCAGCACTAGAAATCCCAAATCCAGGAGCTTGAGATGCTGGAGAGTACACTGGAGAAGACATCCCTTCATCCTTCCCTTTTTCTTTTACTCTTTCTTTAAGTACTCTCTGCTGACTTATAGAGATAGGAGGTAGATCACAGAGCTAGGTGGGATTTCAGAGCCTTCTTCTGAGAATGTTGTGCCTCTGCTGCACTTCCTCACTAACAGTGGGGTAGTGTCTTCACCGAGGTGGCCAAGTAGCAAGCACATCCAACATATTCTGCCTGGGCTGAGCTCTGTTCTCAACCTTAGCACCTGAACCTGGTGACCCCACAGCCACAGGTGTATCTTCATAAAGGATAAGGTGGAGAGTTCAGGCAATGTTGCCATCTAGTGATACTGCATGCAATGCCCTCTTGTGTTACCCTTATAATGTACTCTTAGGTACAGCATGATATTTTAAGGATAAAAGCAAAGTGTCACTTGCAGGGAGAGGAAAGGCCTTTTGTAAGAGCAGTAGCTAAAGCTGGAAAGACTGGATGAACTTATGGGGATTCAAGACCCTAAGGTTTCTAGAAGAAAGGCTGGGGTTCATAAAAGCTTGACCGGTCTCTTCAACTCCTTAAGCCTAGTAAAATACATGGTTAAAGATACTGGCCCTCCCTACTGAAGTTCTTATTTCAGGAAATATCAGGTACAGGTAGAAAGAAAATACAGTGCAAGAAGTTAAGACAACATTGCTATGTAATTATAACCAAGTTCTGGGGAGACAACAGTGTTTGAAAGACATTAAAATGCAGGAACAGTGTGTAACTCCCAGGGCTGAGGGAGCCAGAAGAGTTATGGAGTGAGAAGACCCCAAGAGAAGACAGCAGAAACCAGAGGAGTTGCCTTATCACAGCAGGGTTGGATAGACACTTCTCTGATGAGGTTATCTTGACAGAAACTGGCCAGTAGTTACGTGCAAATGAACCCTGGTTGCCAGCTAAGTATAGAGCTAGAGACCTCCAATGTGAGTTCTTGTTATGCATTTCTAATATTTCTTAAGTGAGTCTATTCTTATGAGGACTTCCTGTGAAGTAGAAGGTCCTTGGCTTTCTGTCCCACTCCATAAAGAAGCCAGGTTTAAAAGGAAAGTGTATTTCTGTTAATAATTTAGGAATTGAATAATTATTGCATTGTGCAACTCAAATTATTGCATCCTTTTTGATGTATCAAGGCACAGCACTGCCTTCTCTGGCAGAGTTCCTCTCGGGGCCTTCATCAGAGCTGTATAGGAAGAGTTGCTTTTCAAGATCCAAGAGCCTTTTGGAGATTTCTGCACTGTGGGGGCATTTTTAGATGTTCTTTTGCATGGGAGGGAAAAAGGGGAAGAAGCACTGTGGGGGTGTGTTGCAGTAACGACACAAAAGGAAGAAACAGAGGCACCTGTTACCAGGATTAGAGAGAAGGAAGGAAGGGGGGCAAGATCTGCCTTCTTTATTTTTTATATCCATTTAGAAATCACTATTCATTGGAGGAAATCAGTTCTTCCTCCCTCAATCACAGTGGTCAAAGGAAATGTCCATCAAAGTTCTGTGTCCAGGAGAAAGGAATGCAAGTGATAAGATACAGTTACAATAACATGGCCATGTTTACAGAGAAAACTGTGAGAAACTAGCTACAAAAGAATAACAACATCCAAAACTGCAAAAATCAAGACAACAGGGGTGAGAATAACAAATAAAGGGAGAAGAATCTCCCTCAAAAGACCTTGTGCAAGGAGAAATCTTAGAGGGACAGCAAAGATGTCTTGTATTAGAGGGCTGTTCTGCAGACTATCCTAAACTGAGCTCTAAACATCTGACTCTTGACTGTCCAGTAGCAACTTCCACACCTTTAACTGAGTATCCACTTGTACATGACACACATTGTAGACCAGACCCTTCTTTTATAGGAAATGGCATGGTTTTGCTCTCTGGTGACAGTTGCTTATAGGATGGAAAATGTTGGTTTGTATGTGGAAATGTGTTACAGTGGCTGAAGGCGTCTCATGATGTTTTAAACTATTTAGGCCCCTCCTTGAGAACAGAATACTAGTTGCTGAAAAGAACTTCATATAATTTTTGGTGATAATTTGGAAACCTTGACGCTTTCCAATACCCCTTGCAAAACTGAGATATATTTTTTTAAGGAATATTTTCCATTAAAATGTTTCTGAAGAAGTTTCTTTTTTCTACCATTGCACAGGCCTATGGAGTAATGTCTTTTCGTACAATCTCTTGGATGCCTGGCATTCGTCAGATCCTACTCAAAGGCGCTCACTGAGGTGTACCCAATACAGGACTGTTGATATTGGTTAGTTATGTTTCTGTTTTAGCTGTTGCCTCAGATATCCCAAGGTTTCATGTTGCCAGCTGTATCTAACTAGGTTTCCCCTCTGAATATATTAATAGTAACATTATTTCCATTAGTCTCCCTTAGACTGAATTTATGCAAATATAAAACTACTGAAAGTTTTAAGCAGATTATCTTTGCCAGGGGCCCTTCAGTGAACCCTTATGTGGTAACAAACACCTCCATGCAGTGTTCTCTGTCTGCCCCCGTAGCTGGTGCTTTTCATATGTTGTTGGAGACTTGGATATATCAATTATGTGCAACTCCATTTCAATTTTCTTTGATCTTGTAAACCTATGTTTTTCTTAGAGGTGTTGGTTGTCCTTCCTGTGTTCAAATGTAGTTAGGTTCAAATGAGTTTGGTTTATGGGCTTTCCATCACTTTCTCCAGGGAAGTGTTGCAGAGCCCTAAACTCAATAAATGTATGTGATAGAAAGTAATTGGCTCTTTCCCAATCTCCTGAGGTGCCATAACAACCCCTTTTCTCTGCTTTTTTGTGGGTGTCTGAGTCTCCTGACAGCTTTTTTTCCCTGTTTTAGTTTTTCAAAGCTGATTTTTATTAGTCTTGAAAGGAACAGGTCCAGATTCTGAGCCTACCCTAACCTTCACACAGGGAATCAACCTATGAATTCTGTCAAAGAGTAGATCACTTTTTCCAGCTGTAGCAAGTTTGTTGCCATTGTATTTTTCATGGACTATGCTTTACTGAAGATTGATTTTCTTCTTATTCCTACTTTGACATTGATTTGTTTGTATGTTGCAATGTCTTATTAGGATCTTCTTTTCCCTAGCTAATATGAGATGCTTTCTGTTATTTCGAGTATTGCAAAGAACTATATCAAAACAACCATATGTTCACCTCCTCTATCCTTCAGGAGATGAGCCTTCTACACCAGATAGGAGACATGAGTTGGAGACTTACTTAGTCACCCCTGAATGTGGCATCATGGGCATCATTCGGCAGATCCTGACAGAGCGAGTGATGGTTTCAAAGTTCTACAACTTCCTGAAGGGCTTCCAGCTGCACAATGAATACCTTCAGAGCAAAAACTTCTGTATATGGAAAGGTAAACATCCTTAAATATTATTTTTTAGTTTCTTAGATGCTTAGTGTTTTTATCAGTGAAGGCAGATGACGAACACTTGGAAACAAATATTTCAAGGTAACTAAATTTCATACAGTTAAATCAGCCTCAGGAATTCCCTTGACTCCAGGGAAAGAACATTACTGCTCATTTGAGGTAGAAGAAGAGCAACATGAGAAGTGAAAGAACTGTCTTTTTACCTTGAACAGGTCTTTCTTTTATGTGTGAAGGCTGAACATCTGTAGTGTGCCAGGGTCTTGGAAAGTCAATGTAATGGAGAGCCAAGAGACATGTTTTCCAATTTTTCTTGTTAGTCATACAAAAGATATACTATTTCTTCAGTGACACACTCATCACAAAAATTTCCTTTTAGATACCGTACTAGAGAATTTCCCCAACCAGCTGACAGAAACAGCAGAGTTCATGTGCCTGGCAGACACGGCAGGATACATCGATATTAGCTATCCACCGCTCATGAGGCCGGAGAGGAAAGTGGATGTTGTCCTGCACTTAAACTATTCTTCTGGATCACAGACCTTGGTGTGAAAAACACTCAATTTTCTTTGATAATGACTCCTGCCTTTTAGCCCTTTTAGCACTCCTTAACTCCTAAAGATTCAGAATAATTTATGTAGAATAAACTGATTCTGGGAGAAAAGGATTCTTGGTCTGCAGCTCCCTGTGCAGATGCCTAGGTCTCTCAAGTGATGGTGGTAAACCATAGCAAATACCCTGAAAATAGAAGTGTTGTCAGTTTTCTAGATATTTCATTTGAATTTACCCTCTAATTGCTAAATGCTGTCTCCTAGACCTGTGTGCTCCTGTGATCTCCATTTGGCTATCGAGACTGCACTCATTCAGAGTGTTTATATGGTACTAGTTACCACCACTAATGAACTTGTTTTGGTTGTATTGTGATATTCATCTATAGTTATTCACATACAGTAGAATTAGAAATAATTTGTCCAGTTGTCTTTAGAACAGTAACTGGATTTTTTTGTTGTTGTTCAAAATTTTGGAAAAGAGTTGTCCTTTGACAATATCTGCTGTTTCAAATGCCAGCTAATAACCTGGTCTATAATTCCTGTTACTAGATGTGGATGAGACAGAAATTCTTGAAGACTAAAATTGTCATACATGCCAACGAGACTCAGGAATAAAAATCCGATTTTCAAAAATTGCTAACACACCTGCAAGATAACCATTGCAGTTAAAATGATGCTTACTCCCAGATCACTGTTTGCTTACATGACTTTTCAGAACCATTCTAAGGCATCTAAGAGAGTTAGAGGCTTTTAAATACTTCATGCCAAGTCAACAAAATGTTTGTAATTTTGCATTTAAAAACTGTACTATTTCAGCTTCTTGTCTGTTCTACTCATTTCAGGATTTTCTCCAGAACAGGCATCTTTCTGTGTCCTAAGCTGCTAGGCCACACTTCCCATAGTCGTGAACATCTTACCTATCTTGTAGATATAGGCTGATGAGGAGCAGGAGGTAGAACAACAATCAGGAGTGCAAGTTGGAGACTGAGTCTTGAACTGTAGTTCTGTTAATAGCTAGTACTTAATATCTCACGTAAGAGACAAGGACAGAAGTAATATTGACAGCAAACCCTGCTCCCATACCTTTGTGAAGGTCTTTTGATGGATGCTTTGTGCATTAGGAAAATTGGTGGGGTGTTGTAGAATTTCTGACCTTTTATTTTTTTTGTGTTGAAATTCAGCCTTTAGAAGAAGCCTCCAAGTACTTTCAAAAGCAGGGAATCCCATTTCCCAAAATCCACATGAGTGAAGAAGAAAAGAAAAATCTAAAGGAGTGCTACGTCTTTGAAGACACAGAGACCCCAGGGGCACCAACTGTGGTGTTTTTCCCGCTGGTGAATGACTCCTTCAGAAAATACAAAGAGCCTGGTAAGCCATGGGATGGTCCTCCCTCCACCTGGCTGCTGTTTGGCTGTGGGATGGGAGACATGGTCTAGTGTGATCTGCTCCTTCCTCTGCTGTGCCTCTCGTGGCAGAGAAATGTAAATGTCAGGGGAGCAAGGAGTAATGTTGTGCTCTACCTGGAAAGTGGGGGGTGGGACCATATCTGTACCCCACTGATGACCTTTCTTTATTTGTCAGGTGTGGAGCGCAGCCCTGCTGAGATGGCACAGGGCAATGTGGATGTTTCCACTGTTTTTTCCCCCTACTGCTTAAACAGCTTTACCTACACGGGGGACGAGTTTGACAAGCTGATAGAACTGACCAGCTACAACATTCAGAACAACCAACATCTGATCCTACAGGCTTTGAATTCAGCCATAGAGCAGAAACGACAGTGCAAAAAATGAACACTCTCCTGAGTTTCAGAAAGATATCTGCATGATTTTTTTTGTTTTTTAATTCTTCTCTGGAGAAGAATCAAGACCTGTCTATAAATGAGCACAGTAGACTGGAAAGTACAGACTTGTCTCAGCCTGTGGTTCCTCTTCACCACAAGGCGACCCTAGATCAACCAATCAAACAAAATAATTATTAGACTTGTGTTTTATTTATGTTGGATTTCACTGCTGGTGAACCTTTTTTCCATGCATATATGTGTATGTGCAGTAAATTGAAGATTAGGAAATAAGGGGTTTATCAACAAATTTTTTAAATGCACGAGTCTGGGACAGCAGCAAAAATTCTTTCAAAATTTGCCACACTACTAGAAGGTGTATGGGAAGTGAAGACAAAAGAGCTACTTAATTTATTTAGTTTATTCCAAATCTAGTTCAACAAAAAAATACATCATAAATATGGAAAATTTCACAAAATGCGAAAACTATATTTTTCTATAATGTCAGCATGAAATTTTGCTAGAAATAACATGGCAAGCTAAACATAAAAGATAATCTGAGATTTCATATGAAAAATACACATTTTCTATACTTCTGAATTTATAAGTTTTATTGCACCAGCAGCATTTAGTTTTTGAAAATCTCTTGAAAATGACTTCTTGAAGCCATATTGTGGATTAGGATCCGCTCTTTCAGTGCAGGTATAAGTACCTAATCCAGGGTTCTACTTTTCATTGAACATTCAGAGGATTATTTAGAGGATCTAGCTCAGTATCCATGTCCCATTAATTTCAGCAGTTTTCATAGTATTTCTTGTTACTATAAGATGGAACACAGTGAGAATTAAAACATTGAAAACTGAGAGACAGATTTTGTGGTCAGAAAGCAAGCTAAGTGCTTTATACTGATATCAATGGGTAATTCATGGGTAATCGCATGACTTTTTCAGTTCCTAGCTGTCTGAAAGCAACATAGGATATGCACAACTACTATGACTAGCACAAGGTAATTTGTTGAAACTACTTATTTTTGAGATGAAGACCTAAATAATTATTTGCTCTAGGAAGGATTTTAATAAGACAAATACTATGTAAACCTGTTTCATTGCAACAAAGAGACTAATCTAAAATAAAAAAATATAATGCTTCAGTCAGTATCGGCTGCCCTTAATTACTTCCAATTTAAATGAAATGCAGCAACTTGTCTGTGCTGAAGTAACATGTATTGGCAAACACAGAGCTATGAATAATGTATAATAGTCAAAATAGAAAATTAATTCTTAATTCAAAATGAAATATGAACCTGTAAAAGGCTGAAAAATTCCTTTCTTTCTTGCTATTATAATCTGCCTCTCTTCCTTCAATCATTTCTTTATGCCTTGTCTTCTTCTATCCTTTGTTGTCTTTAGTATGCCATGCTCACCTCCAATGACCTCAGGCCCCTTAGGGGTGCTGTGTCCTTACCCTGACTGTTTTTCCAGGCCCTCACACCTTCATCCAATTTGCAGCCCAGGTTCAAACCTCTAGTGTGCTGAAATGGCTATTTACTTGCTGGTGCTCATCATGGGCTCCCCTCTTTGTGATCTCTGTTGCTGAGTCATCTGGTCCCTCTCGGCATTGCCGCTCCTCTGTCCCGGATCTAACTCACTCCCAGGCTTCCCTGATTATCATTATGACAACCCCATTTGGTATGACACATGTGTTTGCTACTTCTCCCCACTGCCCATCTTACCGCTGAGGTTTCGGGTACCTTCAAGAGCTGCAAATGAAGTTCCTACCCCTGCCATCCAATTCCTTTGACTCCAAATTTCAAGAGGCCTGCCTCTGTCTTCCAGTCCCTGCCTTTAACTATACCCCATTGCTTCCCTCGATGTTTTCTTGTTTGCTGGTTTAACAGTGGGGAGCCCCATTTAGTCCCAGTGTACCACTGAGACATGTTCTGCTGCACCTGCCAGGGTGCCTGTCCCACCTCCCAGCAGAACACTTGCAGAAGATCCTTGTCATCAGTCCTTGTATTAAGGTCCGGTTGTTAAGGTTATTTAGACATTCTTCTGCCCAAATTAAGGTGCAAATGAGACCATATGCCAGTGTCAATAGTATGGATTTTATTTGATAGCAAAAATGGGAGAGAGAGAAAGTAAGAGAAAGAAATAGAAAAAGAGGTGGGGGGACAGAAAGAGAGTGACAGAGAAAGAAAATCCACTCCATGGATCCCAATGATGTTCTGTTGATCCTCTCCAGCTGGTCTTCTTGGTGGTGAGGGTCCCCCGAGGAAAACACAGAATCCCAAGGATTGATATACATTCAGGCTAGGTAGGAAAATCCAGGCACCTTCCCTGGGGTGGGGGGGCAAGTTTGCCATTGTCTCTTGCAGCAGACCCTGGATCTCTTGCATCACTTTACATCACATGCAGTCCTGCAGTGCAAGGCTTCAGGTATGAGTCTGGGGGGTACTCCAGGGGATCTTTGAGAGATTATGACATCCCCTCAGCTGCCCCTCACGTGAATGTCCTGTGAGAGGGCTGGGTTCCACAGCTGAGGCAGGGAGGATGGGTGTTCATTGCCTCTGATCAGAGGTTGTGCCACACCGAAACCTCCTTCCCCCTACCTCAGTTTGAGAGGGAAATCTGCAAACCTACTCTCAGCTGTGGGCTGTGGCCTCCCCCACCCCGAACCCAGCCAGGGATGATGAGCACAGCTGCTGGGTTTGGCTTTCTTGTGGATGCATAGTCTTGTTTACTTCTCAGACTTGAGATGATTGAACAATAGCATTCCCTTTATCTAATCTCAGCAGTTTGACTTAAAGTCCAAAGTTCTTCAAGGAGGTTTCTGTGGTTGTAGCTTCTTTATACAGGTTTTTTGCTATAATGGGCAAAACCTTATATCAATGTTTGAGGCATGAACTACTTCAGTCTCTGACACCTTGCAAGCCAGCATGGAGGTTTTGTGTGGCTTTGTCCACTGGCATTGTTTTGTTCTGGTTCAGCTTTTAATGGGGTATGTTTCCTATGCTCTGACTCTGGGCTGTGCTGAGGCATTGAAAGAATGTAGGCAACAGCTGCAGATGTGGCCATTTAAAAGTGCTTTTTGGTTATGCAGGTTGGGAGTGTTCCTTTTTACAGGAAACAGGAGTGACTTCATGGAATTATCCCTTGAAGGAAGGAAACAAACTAGAGGGGAGAGAAGCACTGCAAAAATCTAGGCCCATGCTGTATCATGGTCTTAGCACCAGCAGGAGTTAACATGATTTTTCCTAAATGTTTTAAAAGATAGAACTCTTGGTAGATGTGGTAATAGGAGCTACGAACACTAACACGTTGACCTCCTTAGTTGTAATTAATATGTTTTGCATCTTTTCCATGTCTGCCTTTTCCTTCTTACCTATTCATTATCTATAGGTAAGTGAAGGGATTAGCATGCAATTGTACCTTTGCCCCAGCCCTTCCGATTATCACAAAGGGGCATGAAGAACTGGGCAGCTCAGTGAGGTGACTCAGACCAGAGGAACCTAAGGAAAGCAGCAGTGGGATTCTTTAACTCCTCACAAGGCATATGAGAACTCAGACAGTCCTACTGGACGACTGCCACTGAAGCAGGAGCTTAATGGGATGGTTGGCAGCAGCGTTTTGTGCTGCTCTATAGCACAAAGAGTGATCAAACAAGAGATTATTGCAAACATTCTGAGTGAGGTGAGCTATTTATTTGTGAGACTACAGGTTACACCATGTGAGTGATGTGAAATGTGTTTGCCACAGCAGATACAGGAGAAGGTGGGTGCTAGAGGAAGACTCCTGTCTGAGAAACCCTGTGCCAAAACCTGCTCACATATAAAGCTCTGTTCTACATGCAGTATTCCACTGTCTTGCTAGAGTGATAATGCTGCAGGAGACCATCACAGCCTTATTTCCTCATGCCCTGGTCACGATATGCTGGTCAACAGTTAGCAATGGCTGAGAGCTGTGTGTCTTTCACACCACTGAAGCTTTGTACCTTTGAATTCTTCCTGAAGTCCCTTGTAGGGTTCCCACTGAAACCCGGCACACCCACAGTGTTCATAAAGTACTTCTCCACCAGTCCTCCCTCACCTCCAGCTCATGATACCAAAACTCTGGGATGTGATGTCTTGTCATGTCTTCAGTTTCTTCCTCCTTGGGTCCTGAGGTATCCTTTGCACTCCCATCAACCCACTATTGGTTATCCCCTTTTCTCCATGCAGTTAGACGTCTCATCCAGATGTCACAGCCTGATCCCAGCTGCCCTAATATTTGTAGTATTCATGTTTATTCCAAATATGACCCAACTTCCATCATTCAGAACTGAAGCTTCTGAAGACACAATTACAGTACAGAGGAGATGTGAGACAAAGGGAAAAGATTAAGAATTATTAGGAAAGATTAAGATGGTATAAAAAGCAAGGAGGATGAAAGGATAGAAGGAAAAACAAATTATAATACCCCAGAAAAAATGAAAAATGGAATTTTAGCTATGTGGTATTGAAATGGACAAGGGAAGAAAACAGATTTTGGAAATGCAAGAAGCCAGTGGAAATGGAAAGCAGAAAAGAAAGAGGAAATCAGGAAGAAAAAGATGTTGGAGACATATTTAAAATTGAGATAAAGGTATATCCTTCCATTTTTTTCAAAGCAGTCTCGATACGCTGGTCTTTTAAAAAGAATAGTGACTAAAAATCTCTTATCCAGAAAATGTCATTAAATCTTACTGTTGAGGTTCTGACCATTGGGGTTTACAGACCCCTGATATGCACGTTGTGAGTGCTTTTTAGCTCCCAGCTCTCTCTTCTATTTTTCTGCCCTTAAACACTGGGAAAAGATGGTCCCTTGGCCCCTAGCAGTCTGACTTCTCCTGCCAACTACTGCTTATTTCAATCTTCTCTCTCTCAGCTAATAATCGGTAAATTAGTTTGCTCCCTTCCTATTTCCATTCTTCTGCTGAGGTATTGGAGCATCCTTAGAGACTGATAACTATCAGGTAAGGAGCTGCAAGTTTCTACATATATTAATGTGCACTTTTAAATCTTGAGCAATTGACAGTTGTTTATTTAATTTTGCAATTTCTGCTACTCAGCTGGATGACACCCAGTCTTAAAAGCAAGTTGTGCTCCAAATTCCTCCTTGAGCTGCATTTCTTTTGACTTAATGCCTACTTTGTAAATATATGATGTAACTTGGTTTTGACACTTAACAGATGATATCCTAGAATTTGTTAAAAATTAAATGCTTTAGTCCCACACACAGAAAATAATTCAAAAAGTCCTTCCTAGACCCTTAACAAACACCTTTTCTTTTCACTCTTAATCTCTAATCCATGATTTCTGCTGGTGCAGGAGCTGATGGCCTGCAAACCCATAGCTGGTTTGGGTCATGGGAGGAAGCACTGCACTGGTCATATTGCAGTCATGCTGATTTTCAGCTCATGAGGATATGATAAACTTGCATGTGATCAGCAGAAATTTGGAGATTTAACAGTGATTCAAAAAACTGGGAACTGCTTTTCTAGTTTACTGTGGTCCTGGGAAACATTCTCTAAGTATAGAAAAACATCCCATAGTGAGAGAACTCCAGGCACAGAGGGCTTTCTCACTCCACAGGTAACCATTGAGGACTATACTTCTACAGTATGCATAAAATCTGAGAGAGCTAAAACAGAGTATAAATTTACATTTCCAGTAGGCAGCTCTAAGACTGGTATGGTAAGTTCTGGGTTTTATGCTGTGCATCAGTAACTGTAACATGAAGAAATGTATACCATTATTTAACTGTGAGTGCAGTGATGTACAAAGTCATTAACAATGGTAGCCTCTCTACTGGGTAAAGAATACTTAGCAATATAAGAGCTGCATTTTAGTTACATGCTAGATGCATCTATACAATGGATATAAAGTGCCATACTTTTCTCAGTATGCTCATCATGTCTTAAAAAGAATACATTCTAGTACTTTTAAACCTTTTGGTTAGATATCGCTGGCTCCGGGTGCCTGCTCGAGGCCACTCAGCGTTAGTCTGGGAGTGACCCTGGTTTCCCAGGGGCTGCAGCTCGCAGCTTCCCCAGACGCAGGGCATCCTCCAGCAGCTCTGTTTAGTGCTGGCTCCTCTGGGTGAGAGCGAGCCCCGGGCTGATGTTACGGGATCAAGCGAGGATAAACAAAGGCCAGAGAGAAGGGCTCCGGTGTGATTTCCAGCTCTTTTATTTCCTGGGGAGAGGCAGCAGGGAAAGCAGGAGAGGGTCTGGGGTCCGGGAGAGGCGGCGCGAGGGTCCGGTGTCTGGGAGAGGCGGCGCGAGGATCAGGAAGAGCTGAAGGCTTCAGGGACCAGGCAACGGGCAGGGGGAAGGCAGGGGATTTATCAGGATACAAGCAGGGGAGAGTAACCAATTGGGGTACAGGGATTTACATGGAACCAATGGAGAACTGAACAGCCATGAAGCTTCCAGAACATAACCTTATACAGAACATGAAGTAATGCCTTAATTAACCAATAAACTGAAACATGTAAACAGCGTTGCAAGGGATGCTGGGGGTGAGCCAGAAAGCCCACCCTGACAACGGAGTGTGGCTCAGGCAGTGGCAACCTCGGGCTGAGTCCGGGCTGTGACTTTTGCCACATTCGCCACCACAGTTACACTTGCTTAAAAATGTTTTTCCCAGAAGATTCCTTCTTGCTTGTTTCAGGGGTAAGATAACAAACAGCAGTAATGCCCATGTCTCATGTGAGTTTTCTCTTCTGCTCCACATCTCCTTCCTTCACTAACTGCACAACTGATGGACACCACTACTCTCCTGCCGGAAGAGGATGTAGCTGAGCCAGAACGCCCATCTGACTCTGCTCTCCAGTGCTGTTCTTTTTGTGTAGAAGTATCTTTATGTCTGAGAGTAGTGAGGGGCACAGCCAGTCCTGGCTGTGCTTCCACCTTGTCAGAATAACCTCAGGGTCATTTTGCCTGGCCTGTTTGAGGCTAGGCAAGCATATACTATTGCAAAGCATTTAGGGGGACACTGGTTGTCAGCAGGTTTAGTCCAGTCCAAGACTGTGATAAAAGGAATCAGAAAGCTACATTTGAACTTGTTGAAAAATTTTAAGTTTGTCATGTAGCTCCATTTCTCCACAGCTTGTCTCTGCAGTCAGATGTAATACAGGTACCTCTGCCAAGTGAGTGGTGCTTCTGCAAACTGCATTGTAGGGTGAGTAAGAAATCTAAGCAGTAAAGGAGTACAAGGTTGCACTGGTTTTGGTACATTCTGTGTGACAAGCAAGATAAGACTGTGCTATCACTACACTAGAGGAGAAGTGTGCAGTTTGCTGCCAGGGCAACTACATTTAGATCTTTGAAACAGATGGGTTATTTTCCTTCTTCTGCCCTTAAATTACTGGAATATGTAATGTAAAGAAATAAAATAGTTCCACTTGAAGCATCTGCTTTTCATTCTCCAAATTGAAACCATCCAGCTTTGTACATTCAGATTTTAAAGGAGATAGCACTAGTTCAGTTGTTAATGAGAGCCTTGGAGTTTTCTTTCTTTATGGCATTCCCTGGGGAGTGACTCAGATGGGAGCAGAGTACCTTGATTTAGCTGAAAGCTGTACAGATCATTATAGATGGCCAAGTGTGCTTATAATGGGGAATTCACTCTGCTGACATGGAAGTCTATAAATAGAATCCAACTTTCTTCTCCACAGGTTTCCTTGAGGACAGAGAATCTCAGCTTTCTTAAGGTTCACCAACTTTAGAGGAATTTCTATCACTTATCATCAGTTATGCTAATGGTTCTCTGAACTAACCAGCCTTTTCTGGTTAGTTGTCCTTCTCTAATGACAAGTATCCTGGTATTTTTAGTGTCCCATGGCAGGTCTTCCAAGGTCAACCAGATCTTCCTTTCTGATCAGGTTAAAAAAAAAAAAAAAAGGAATTATTGTTGTTCTCTAAATTAAGCTGCAAAAGAAGTTCTTCTGGATGCAGTTCAGAGTGTCCGTGACCTGAGGCCAAAAGATGCTCTTGTACTTCCAGTGTGGGCAGAGCTACTTTTCATGCTGGAAATGCAGATGCTATGACACAGCCTACTGTTAGAGGAGCTTCTCGTTTGTTATTCATTTGTTTTTCTGTGTTTGAAGATGGTAATTTCCATTGGGTAAACCTGGAGATATTCATGTGCTCGCTCTCTTGTTCATACTCTTTGCTTAAACAAAATCTCTGTAAAATAAAAGCAATAAAACTTAACCACTGGGTACTGTATTCCATTCATCTTGACAGGAGTTATGCACAGTTTTCATTTAAAGTTGCCTTTCTCTGCAAAATGTATAAAGGCATAACTCTTATCTGCTTTGCACAGCTATTACATGTTTTCTTGCATTCTTTTGTCGTATTTAAGGTACTGTTGGGTGCAGGAGTAGTCCTGGATCAAGTCTGGAGCCACAGGCATTAACTTCAAGACCTCTGCTACCCCCTGTAAGTGTCCACCTCCTTCTCCCCTGCTATCCTGTCACACACAATCTGGTGCTGCTGCTCCCAGTCCCTTGATCACTTCCTCTACTTCGAGCTCACCTGTGGAAAATGAAGCCCCAGCCCTGTGCCCACTCCTTGGCCTTGCTGCCCTGGGGAGAAGGAATGGGAGCAGCCCAGGAGGAGCAGGGAGCTGCATGTCCATGCAGTGATCTGTCAGGCACTGGGGCTGGCCCTCTCCAGGGGCTGCTCTGTGGTACAGGGCACTGCCCCTGTGCAGGCACCGAGTTCAGGTCCCCTCCACCTAGAGGGAGGCTTTGACTGAAGTGTACGGGGGTGTGCCAGCACACAGCAAAGTCACTCCAGTTATTTACACGCACAGGCCTTTTTCAGGGTCCAATTTCCCCCACACAGGAGCTGTCCCTGCTCAGGGCAGGGAAGAACTGGTATGAAGGAGCAGGCCTCAGTGGCAGTGCCCTCCGTGCTGGGACTGCTCGCACAGCAAAAGGGTGGCAGCAGTGCAGGACCTGTGGGGCAGGTGCAGGCTTGGAGAGGTTCCCAGCCGGAGGAAGGTACCACATTCCTTTTGGCTGTTATGCTTGTGCTGTAAGGTCCTTCCCTGGAGCAGTCTATCCTTGGCGCTCCACTGTCTTTAGCAGTGGGAGGGGAGTCCTTTACTTATAGAGATGAGATGGGTGGGGCCTCAGGTCATTTTATAAAATAACAAGTCATTGACTCCCACAGGAGTACATCCTGCAAACATGTCTTGGGAAGTACTGCCTGTGGAGGTACCAGGAGTAGAGACTGAAAACATGTCTCTAGAACCGCTGCCTGTGGAGGTGCCAGGAGTAGGTCCTGAAAATGTCTGTCTAGAATCGCTGCCTATGGAGGTGCCAGGAGTAGATCCTGAAAATATGTCTCTAGAACCACTGCCCATGGAGGTGCCAGGAGTAGATTCTGAAAACATATCTCTCGAAATGCTGCCCGTGGAGGTGCCAGGAGTATATCCTGAGAACATGTCTAAAGGATTCCTGACCATGGAGGTGCCAGAAGTAAATCATGAGAACATGTCTAAAGGATTCCTGCCCATGGAGGTGCCAGAAGTAAATCCTGAGAATATATCTAAAGGATTCCTGCCCATGGAGGTGCCAGAAGTAAATCCTGAGAATGTGTCTAAAGGATTCCTGCCCACGGAGGTGCCAGAAGTAAATCCTGCAAACATGTCTCAAGAATTTTTGCCCATGGAGGTGCCAGAAGCACTCTATTACATGAACCCAGGGAAGACCATGATGCCATCAAATGCACTAGAGGTAAGAAAACAGCTTCAAAGTTTCACTTAAGGTCCTCTGCATTTGACAGAAAACAAAAAATCCTGATTTGTGAGTGTGTTTGTATTCAAGTTAGTGTACAAATTTGCTGTCTGATGGGAGTAGGCAGCAGTACCTCTGCCCAGAGGAGTTTAAGGTGAAATTTTCTTTTCAAGGCTGTCAGTGGCAAAAGTCCTTCCAAATCCAAACTGGAGCCAAAGAGCTTATCTTCATAGATAAAATGAGAGAAGTAGTAGTATGGGGACAGAAAAAAGATAAGAAGGGGAGAAAAAAATGAACAGAGAAGGAAACTGTATTTAGGAGACTGAATTATCAGCCTGAATCTAGACCCAGACTTAAAATGCCTTTTTTCTTCTGCAATTAAATGCTACTGTTATTTAAAACTTAATATTTCTGTATCAATAGCAAGATTTTGAAATGTATAATATGTGAAACACATTACACAATAACAAAACACATTCAATAACAAAAAAAAAAAAGGGATAAGGACAGGATAAAGACTAGGAACAGAAAACTGAATTTCACTTACACATTCTTTTTTTTGGTTCTGAATTTTTCATTTTGCTTTGCATTCTCTGCATTGTTTCAAGAATTGCATTTAGTTTTAACTGTAGTATATGATGCATTGTTCTGTGTGCTCCCTGACTGGATGAAGGCCTATCACTTCAGGAAGTACTTTGAAAACAGAATATTTTCAATACTTTTTGTAGGAACGGTCCTTTAATTGTGCTCTACAAGGTGTTTCAAAAGGGGGTACCCTACACTGGAGAAGTATTTTGGAGCTCCTCTTTCCTGAAAAAAAATGAAATGTTAAATTTAAAATTTTGCAACAAAGAATGTTTCACATTCCATGTTCAAACTCAGAGAAGATGTTCTGGGGTATTTTAAATTGAGGTTTAATATTGCTAAGAGCAGGAGAAGATTGCCAAAAGATCAAATTCAAAACAAAACCCCAGCCTTTTTCACTGAATAAATGTAGAGACACCTTCTGGATATCTTGCAGCTGCAATGGTTCTTCCTTCATTGACTCATTGAAAGGGTGCCTGAGATGGTTTTTGTGCCAGCGTGCACCAAAACATGTGGTGGTTGCTTCATTAATCTGAGCGTGGTAACACAGCTGGGTGTAACTAACAGCCCTTCTAATCGAGGTTTCAGCATAAACTGTTGCAAGTAGAAATTAATTATCTACCCTGATAACGCTGGTGTTGTTGTTTGAACGTTATCATTTATTGTTTCTTTCTTTCTTCAGGATGAAAACTCAGGCATTGATGCCTTGGGAGATGGTGAATGGCAAAAACAGAAAGACGAAAGTACTGTGCCAGACAAAGGTGATTTCAAGGTATTATGAACAAGACAATTTAGAACCAAAGAGTGCTAAGGGACTATGTTTTTCTCAAAAGTGGAGAAGGCTCAGATAGACAAAGAATGATGGCAGGAGTTTGAGTGCTACAAGGGAAATGCCCCTAAGTCTATTGTTTTGATCATTTTATTCAACTTATGTTTATGATTTTCATGGAATCAGAGAACGTTTTGGGTTGTAAAAGGACCTTTAAAAGTCATCTAGTTCCAAACTCCAACAATAAGCAGGGACACCTTCAAGTAGACCACGTGGCTCAGTTTCCATAATTGCTTGTTTTATTTCTCTGTTACATTTTATTTGGAGCAGGCTAAATATCTACTATTTTAATCTCTCACTTACTTGTGAAAGAAGTCGACGGGTGATATTCTGTTCCACAATACTTTTTTGTAACTGAAAGGGCCAAAAGTAACAGTGAGCCATGCTCTGCTGTAATGGCTTTGGCAGCACAATCTCTATTCTCACAAGTTATGAAGGAGTCCTGGATTACTGAACCCTGATCTTTTACCACTGCTGTGCTCCATCAGGAAAGAAACTGTAGTGTGATTCTGTGAAAGGAGTGATGTTTGAATGCGCTACAGCTATTTCTTGTGCATGAGTATCAGTCAAAGATTTATTTTTGTTAGAAATGACTGGTTTTGATGGAAGTTCTCATTCTGCTACTTTGTTGTCTGTGTAGTAAGTCTGGGCGTTATTTCCTGTCTGTCAGAATTAGAGAAGTTTAAGTGTGATTCATTTAACAATGTTATCCCATGAAGTGTCTGCTTCTGAGGCAGATAATTCTGTGGAAATTTACACTATAATCCATGCAGACAAGTTCTACTGAGATAAAATGAAGCTGAAAAGGAGCTTTATCTGAAAGTTGAAGTAATGCCAGTGAACAGGCAGACAGGTGAGTTTTGTGATAACCTGCTTACTAGGTAGTTCTGCTCAATTTGCATGCTGAGAAATTGAAACCAATTCTTATTCACATTCACATTAGTTTTTTCACATGTATTTTTCAAAGATTAGCTATTCTGTTTGCCCAGTATTAGGATTATTATTAAAAAAAATAGAAATCAGTGATGTTAGAAGATTATATTTTATTATCACAGGATATATTCTATAAGTCGTCTCAGGACTTTGTGGCATTTCATCATGCAAATATTATGCTTACAATGTCTGGTATCTCCAGCATGGGGAGATTCTGAAGTTCTGCACCCTGTATAGGATGAAGAATTCTGTAGATAGTAAAAACAGGCTGAAAAAAATATTGATGAGTTTTTTGTATTGATCTGTTCCTTACAAAGGATAAGGAACTTGAAATCATAGTGACAGGAAGAAAAAAGATTTGACCTCCTGGGTTATAATTATTTTTGATAATTATACACATGACAAGTAACTTCTTGTCTCCATTTCTTAATCCCACACAGTGATGTGTTTGTTTTTCCAGTGTGTTCTCTGAATATAGACTAAGATCAAAGACATTTAAGGGGCATGAAATTTCAGGGGACAGGTGTGACAGTAGTAAACCAAAAGAATCATCTGATATATTCATAACCTTCTTCTAAACCGCTATATTGCTCATCTCACACTGAGGGATTATTTTTTACTTTTCAAAATTCAAAAAATTCATGACAATGAATTGGTGATGGACTGAGTTGTTCTTGCATGTGCTTACAGTGGCACTGTTTTTGTCTGTGTTTAGAATACAGCACTCCATCCTATGCACTTGCAGAATCTTTACTTGACTATATCAACATAATCATATGTTCATGTGAAGGATGTGTACACATTTTTCTCTCCTCCCAAATTTTTCTCAAATGTTAATTTTTCATCACTGAAACTACCAGATGACTTAAATGTGAGGGTCTCTGCCTGCGAAGAGGGATTGTCTGTTAGAAACCCATGACAGCATTTGCAAGAAACTGCATGTGTCTTTACGCCAACATGCTGATTTTTATCTGCATTAAGAAATCCGTATTATTCAGGCCTTGGCTGGTATTTAGCCCCACGCTAAAGCAAGAGACAGAGCCATCTCTGGTATTTCAGGCATCAGTATTTACACCAAAGAATTTGAGGATTGCAGCAGGTCTCATATAATAATGCATGTGAGGGAAGCAGAGAGGAACAATTGGATGCATAGTTCTGAATTCATCATGAGCCACATTTTAACAAGGCTAAGATGCATCACATCTCAAGTCAGGTCATACCTCATTTCCCTGACAGGCCCGAGCTCCTTGTTCTTTCAGGGTTTGTGTAGCTGGGAGAGCAGTAGCCCTTTAACAGGAGAGGGGCAGTTTAAGCCCTCACCCTTGTGCAAAGCAGGAGCTCTGTCTTGTGCTGGCTTTTGGGAGTTGGAAGCAGCTCCTGAGATCATGGGAAGAGTGGGTAGCTGCCATACTGCAGAGCAAGGTTAGGAGCAAATTGTGACATCTGCTTCTGGTACAGGTCAGGCTCAATAGTGTGAACCAAGAGCTGAGGCAGGCAGGAGGGCTGGGTCCCTGCTGGCACCAGGTTCCTTGGCATGGGCTCCTTGACTCCCACAAGGGCAAGAGCCTTCTGTCAGGAACAGCTCCAGCCCCAGGCTCAGCAGCAACTGGAAAGGCAGGAGCCAACAGCTCCTGAGCCACCTCCAGCCCCACAGTGCTTGCAGGAGCATGGCTGCAGCAGCAGCTCTGCTCAGCTGCAGAAACTGTTCTGAGCTCAGGTGCCTCCTCAACCCTCAGATGGTTAATGCTCAGCCTAGTTTCTTTCTGTTATATTTGTTCTGCTTGGGGAGGGCAAAGGACTATGAAAAGGCACTGTTTTTGTTTTTTTTTTTTTAAATGGGAGGACTGTCTTATTGCCCTGGATACAGTTTTACATGTGGAAATAATGTTGAATATGCAGTTGAACATTTTAAGTTTTCAAATAGACCTATTTTTCAAAATCTGGAAAAGTCTGATTGTTAAACATCTAAAAAGATGAAGTCTAAAAAGTTGTTAAACACCTAAAGATGCAGGCAATGTTAACAGTACTGAAAGGACTATGCAACTAGCCTGAATTATCAATCAAATAATAAATCTCTGCAGATTTATATAAGAAGTAATAGAAATAATAAATAAATAATGCATTTATTTATTAAAATAAATTATAAATCGCTGTGTTTATGGGATCACTGTGCAGTGAGAGTATCCATGTTGTTTTGGAAATGTCTTTCAAGCACAGTATCATGTGCATAGTGTCATTTCTCAAAAGTTTTCTGAGTCCCATAATGGATATATGTATGAGAAAGCAATGATCTAAAGGATACAGTTCTTGTGACCTTGCATATACCTGTCATACTCCTATGGACATGGAAAAGTTTCCCCCACTGATGCCAAAGGTTGCTGTGGCTGTATGCCTGAAAGGGGCTTTTCCATCCAGATGTGGGAGTTATTAACTCATCAATATCCAACCACGACTTCTGCTAATCCTGGTGAAAAGGTGGTCTGATTAGAAGGCAATATGTTCCTAATAAAACCCACTAAACACACACCTTGTGAAAGCCACTAGTGTGGCAGCAGTGATCATCAGCATCTCAGCCCACGCACAGCCCCACAGCCCTTTGCTGAGGTGCCCAGCCCCAGTGCCTGGAGGAGGTTGAAGGAAGGAAGCAATTAGAGCATCTTTTCCAATGTGGAGCCTGAGTTTGTCAAGAATGAGGAAGAGCTTCAGAGAGGTGGCCAAACACAGCAGGTCTGGGCAGCATGCCACGGGGGATCCCGGCACATCCCACAGCAGTGGGAGGTAGGCTCTAGCAGGCTTGGTGAGTGATGTTCACAGCCTGAAGCATCCTGACTGCAAATGTAAATTGAGGACGCACACACACTCTTAAAGGAGACCTGACTCTCAGACAGCTCAAGGTAGACTTTCGTACACCACCAGCTCTAGATGCACCATCAGCAGGAAAGTTCTGTTGGTCTGGTCCCTGGCTACCATGTAGTTAAACTGGCACCTGGAGATGAAGAAAGGAGTGCCCTTTCTTCATCTGTGCAACATTCTGGGAGTGATTTCATTTCAGCAGAATGCTTCTCTGGGCCAGGAATGCAGGAGTACCTTAGTCAAGGCAAGGAAGCTATCTTTGCCAGGAAAGGCTGCTGTGCTAGCAGATGACATAGAAACACATAGAGGAATTATTGTGTGATTGCAGGAATAATGTATGAATAGAGAGGAAGTTCTACTCATGGGTTACATAGATAACACACATTTTTTCAGGTTGGTCTGTAGAAATGGCTTTTTCAGCCATTGTAAAAGTAAATTGATTGTCCTAAACTTATTTTTAAATCTTGTCTATCTTTGCACGGTGGTTTGTGGAATAGTATGCAGTACAGTTGCACTGATATAGGTAATGGTACCAGCACACTGTAGCACATAGTTTTCTTTGCTTCCTCATCACAATTTTTCACCCAGCATGACAAAGGCCACCTACTCACAAGACCAGATGGAAGACATTTCACATTTCATGTAGAAAAGCATCAGCTGTATATCTGGTTGGAAGACAGCTGCTTTTTGATGATGATACAGTTTTCACACAAACTGCATATAAATTTCAGGATCTCTGCATTTTTTTTCTGTTGGCTTATAATTGCTTTGGAATAAATACCAATTTGAAAAGAGCAACAATCAAGACTGAGAATATGTTTACTGCTCCTGAAGGTGCAAGAGTAAATTCTCCTCTCTGGGTCAGTGTTGTTGAATGACTGATCTCTGTTTTGGGAAGGAAGCTACCAAAATTCTGTTATCTGATGGAAAATCTATGCTAAACAAGCACCTACCACTAAAAAAAAAAAAAAACCAAAACCAAAAGCATTCATCCAGCACACATTTGACTGTACTGTTGTGGAATTGTGCGACTGGGGTAGTTTACAGTAGAAGAAGGGAAGAAGGGATGAACGTTCATACTATGGATATCACAAGCTGGAAAGATGTAGCTAGCAATAATCCATGCTGGAAGAGTCTGTTAGATGAAGAGGCCTTAAGGCTGAAGAAAGAAAGCTACAGAGAGAAAAGCAAGTTAAAAAAAAAGGTAAAGAATTATTGTCATCCTCTGGTCTGATGGACTCTTGTCTCATTAAGGAGTCCTGCCATTGTAGAGCTCCACAGCCACTTGTGATGTGACAGGATGTATTATACAACTAAACTAGTGGCGTCATTTACAATAGTGCTTCTCAAGATGGATGCATGCCACACATACCTACATATGAATATGAAGATGACTTTAAAGAGGGCTGGGATAGACCTACAGAGGCACAAATGTTCCAGGAATGCGGACAGCCTGCACCAGAGTGGTCATGACAAAGAAATTTCTGTTTTCAAATTCTTACTCCTCAATGAGGAGAAAGTGGGGATTATTCATACAACAGAGGAATCCCTTACTTCCACCAACACAGCAACTTAGTGCCAAGTATCATACCATGTTGTTCTTCTTTATGGGAAATATGGAAATAACAGAAGAAGAGACTATGAGGTCTGTTCTACAATAGATGGAGCTGCTGTTTGGAAAATCCTGGTAAAACTTCATTACCCTGGGACTTGAGAGAAACTAGCACTGTACACCCAGCTCATGCACTGGCATTGCAGAATGCTATATTGCATGCTGCTGTGCTATACACACGTGAGCACAATTTGGGAAGCACCAAACTGAAGACAAGCTGTCAAATTGACAATCAGTGAAACAGTGAGAAAGTGACTACAGAAGTCTTGATTTTATCAGAAGCAAAGCTGCAATGTGAGGGTGCTAAATCGTTGTAGTGTGTCACTGTTAGTCCCAGAGCAGGATGCTGCTTGGGGTCTTGCACCACTGAAGGCTGTGGTGGAAACCTCTCCAGATATGGAATATCATTACACAGCAGAAGCCCCCTTTTTTTAAAGATATCATAGTAGGTGTTAAGTATACAGAATAACAGAACTTCTGTCTTTTGTTTTATATATGCATGACTGCTATTTTCTTTGTCTCTATAACTAGACCCTAGTACATCATGTTATGATTGTCACAGTTGCTATTTTGAATACATTTCTTTTGTTTAAGATGTTGCTGGAATTAATTAAAATAGCAAATCCTCCTGGCAGCAGAAGAACTAGCTAGCAAGGCTTGATCACCAGCTGAATGCTACTCTCCCTATTGTCTTTCCTACTGCCACCGGCAGGTGCTGGGGCTGCCAGGACGACTGACGCCTGGCTCCTGCCTTTTGCTTGGGTAACTGGCTGGTGGCATCTGCCTCTCCCCTAGTGCAACCACGGGTCCTGAATTCTGTAGCTTCTGCTAAGCCAATTATTATTTTTTCTTCTT
>VZRZ01001707.1:516333-581427 GCA_013398175.1 Climacteris rufus | reverse complement strand
AAATTTCAGTAAATACTTTTGTGAAACCTGTATCTCTGACAATTGATTTCCCCATACCAGGTATAGAAAATCTGGCTAACATTTTAGAAAGTCATTAGATAGGAATCAGGAGGAAGGTGTTCAGATGGCAGAAACCATCTAATAATCATTAAAAAAGAAAACACCCCCCCACACACACCTTTTCTCCTATCTAAGAATTTCAAACTTTTGCAAATAATGAATTCATTGGTTCTCACTCAAGCAATGCCACTTGTCAGAGGAAGCAGAGCTGGAGCTGATCCAGGAGCTGGCAGCACCTTGCGCAATCTCTGGAGATAAATGCCTGCCAGAATTTCCCCTGTGTTTATGCAGATCCTGAGGAACAATGAGTTTCTGCCTTCTAGGGCATATGCTGAGGTGCCTAAGCTCATTCCTAACATGTGAGTGTGGTGATCCACCTTTGCTAATTACCCAGCTGAGAAGCAGATTTAATTAACTGGGTGTAGAACTGTATTAATATGGCTATACTGTTTCTGAAATCTGAACCAGTGTCCTTGCACGAGGTAGCTCTGAGGACATATCCTTCCATCAGTTAATTGCAAATTTTGCAGCTTCTGTAAGGTTTTTTCTCTTTTGAGAACACTTGAAATAGAAGGTAAATAGATTTCCTAGGCTCAATTTCATGAAGAAGCACTAAAAAAAGAAAAAAGCTATAGAATTCTTGAAACACATATAAGAGATGTGGAAACAGCAATGATTTTTAAGAACTCAGCAAAAAGATTTTAACATTACATGATGTATTAGAGGAGCAAATAGAGGATTTTCATCATATATTGAAAACATAATTTGTTGTGACAAAGGAGGCATAATTATCTTTTCATTTGTAAATAAAGCCCTTTTGCTCTGTTCTCTGGAAAAAAAAATTGGCTATATTGCACATATTGTTTTAAGTGAGGTTATTCCAGCTTCTCTTTCTCTGCCTTAACTTCTATTTTGTCTGCTTGTTTATAGTTGCTATAGGAAGTCTCTGAAGTGCTATAGAAATAGAAGGATGCTCCTAAATGAGAGAAAACCTGTTGATAAAAATAGCAGTTGTCAAAGAAAATGATTTGTCGGGCTCTGCTGTAACTACTTATGCAGATGGAAATGTTTCTAGGAGTGTGAGGAAATAACCATGTGTCACAGCCACAGGAAATGCTGATTTATTTATTGGCTTGGTCAGAATAGCCTTTTGCAGATAGCTCTGAGCCAGAGACAGGTTTATGGAATGAGCCTGCAGGAAATGGTCTTCCTTAGAAGAAGGAACTCACATTTATCTTCTAATAATAAATAGGAAGAGGTCCCCGCAGCCACAAAACCTGGACAGACTTGCTTTATAGAAGATTAAGGCTGATACATTCAAAGGGAACAAAGGAAGTTAAGCACTTTCAATCTCCAGGGTTTTTTTGGAGGAAGGTAGTATTCTTTATTTTTCCCTAAAGGCAACCCATACCTAACTCTTTGCACCCTAAATCCTCTGGAAACAATTTTCAGCTATGAGCTTATCTCATAGTTGTGATTTACAAAAGCTCACATTATTCTTACTCTTTTTCTCATACACTTGTAAATTGCAGGAAATCTGTGTTTTTGAAGCAGAAGGCAAAAACACCTCTCAAAGAGTGGTACTTCTGGTTTATCCCATGGGAGTCCGTGACAAGAGATATCCTCCACAGCACTTTTTTCCATGTTATGGGACCTTATGGGTGGTTACTAAGGGGATTGACTGTAACTTTGAGTAAGACTGATGACATTTTGACAGCTCCACCTTGGTGCTCCACCAGTGCATTTACTTTGTGCAAGAGACATTGTAGCTATGTTGTAGACTAAACTCACCAGTTTTAGAACAAAAGGTTTTGCAAGCATCTCACAGGCTGTATAAGTCGTCAGGGATTTATCTCTGTCTTTTCTACTCTGATGAGCAATCTGGAGTCTCAGAGTAACCAAGCAAAAAGGCAGTGAAATAAATAAAATGTTAAGTTTTTTTAACAGCAGAAGCTTTATCTGCAGAAAGGTAAGATAGTTGACCCAAGTTTTACCAGCTGTGTTTGTGCTTTGTGGCACCCAGTTAGTCTGCACATTTAAAATTTTTTTCCCACTAAAGGCTTATTCAGACTCCCTTCTTTACTGTTCTCTTCCAGATAGAATCCTCTCCTTGCTACCTGTTGACTGTAAGGATCATCCGAATGAGAAATCTCCAGCGAGTGGATGCCTGTGAGTATCTCCATTCCTAGTGGTAACTCAGGGTACAGGGAATTTATATATTTTATAATTTTATAATAACCTTTTCTTAGAGTTTCTGAAATAACCACGTGTTTATGTAAATTAGTTGTTATAAACCAGTTTAGTCCTTGCTGCTTGCTGCTGTTTCATTGATTGTTATCAATGTGCTTTCTGACTGGTTGCAAGAATTGTATGTGCTTCTGAGGCTAAGTACTTTCTCTCAAAGAAGGAGAGCTTCTGACACAGGTAGATGAAAAAAGACTGCATTCCATATTTTCAAAAAGAAGGGGTGATTTTGCTGATGGGTTGTAGCACCTTGTGAAATGTGGTTGGGAGTAGCAAACTTTTTCAGCCTCCTCAATCTTGGTTCTGACAAAGATGAATTGAACAGGGAAAAGTTTTTTACAAATATTATCACCAGTTTAATGCCATGATTAATTACCCTGAAATGACAGTAAAAAAATGTGCTGAGGGCTGGATGCCTGGTCCCTTCTGACACTGCTGTGGTAGTCTTGCAGTTGTGCAAGAGTGTGAATCACGTGGCAGGAAAGTGATGGGAAGGGAGTAAGCTGGAAAGGAAAACACCACTGTTTTGCTAGAGAACATGGAGTATCCACATGTGCGGTGAGGACTGGCGTGTCACACAAAATAGACAAGTTAACAGTTGGTTTTCTTTGAGTGAATACAGCTACGTGACTACCTGTGAAAGGACACTGAAATCAGCCTGAGAGTGAGCGTGGAAGGGAAATTATGTAACCCTCATGATTCTCTTCATTCTCCTGTTTCACTATAAGCAGCAGTGATTGGCTCTATAGTCTCTTGCACAGGAAGAGTCAGGGAAGATTTTCTGAAAGAGGAAGATCTAGATTTACCATGCAGTACCATTCCCATCTTACCCTGTGGTTGTCACATGTTTTTCTGGAAGGTATATGAGAGGACTTCCCTGTGTCACAGCTCTGAGTGAAGCAGCTAACAGCCATATCTTAGGTCGTATCACTGGGTTGCACTCTCTGCACCTCCCTCCTGGTCCATGGCTGTGGCACAAAAGTGTGATGAAGCAAGAACACAGAAAGGTCTCATCAGGGACTCATCTCAGATCTTCTGCATGCCAGGCAACAAGACAAATAATAAAGATGAAAATGAAGATTGTGCAAGAAGAACTGAGGCAATATTTTTCATTAAATACAGAGCTGACTAGTTTGGCTGCATCTATTCATATAATTAATGATTGCTTGATATGCTTTGTATCTCAAAGTACAGTGAAGATACAAGAATGATTAATAACATCAGTAGCATAGAGTACTTGCCAGCCAAACAGCCATCACTGATCTCCAATGATGAATCCAAAGTCATATGGTAGTTACACAAAATTACTTTCAATGCATTTTAAAATCAGTAGCATTACTTCTAGGTACTCCAAATATATTTGCATACATATCTGTACAGTTTCAAAATTCTTCAAAGCATTATTGTCTGCATGGAGTTTCCCAGATTGAAAAAAATAAATCAAAACACTTGTGTAAGAGAGGTTTTCAAGGTGCTGAAGTACTTTGCATAACCTGCTTGAAGAAACAGTAAATGATGGTTTTGTCTGTAGCTGTTTGAGCTATACCTTCATTTAGGTGCCTATGAGAAATGGATGTAAAATCCTTCACTAACTTTCTCCTGGTGTCTTTTGGGAGAGAGACTTGGTCCCTCTCTTCCTGGAGGTGGTAATTAGTTAAATTCCAATGTCTAATACAGTGAGCTCCTTCTGGAGGAAGCCTCTGCCATCTCATACAGCAGGGGTAGTTCTGCAGTTCCTTTCACAAACCCTCAGCAAGAAAATCACTGGGGGCAAGGCAGAGATAAAGACCTTTTGCCGTTGTTCTCAATAGATGGCGGGGGGTCCCAGCCCCTCTTATCAGACAGCAGCTCAGGGTTAGTGTGTGTACATGCACACATGACCACAGGAAAGCTTGTTGGCTGAGAAACTGAAGTGGCTGACTAGAAGAAAAAGTTCTCACCCTTTTCTTATATACACAATATCACCGTTGTCTGTAACTCATGCAAGGAAGAACAGAAACCACCTTCTGTGGTTTCTAGGTCATCTTCAGGTCTGTGCTTTTTCCTTCTCAGAAGGAAATCTTGAAAAGAATTACATTACATCACACATTTCTGTCTTTAGATAACTTATGCTTGCTGTTGGTACCAGTTGCTGCAGTAACCTTTCCATTGTCATGCTGCACTGCTGCCTTTGCCACATTAGCAATTGTTTTGCCTCTTCCCCTCCCCAGTAAGCCAGGCTGATTGTTACGTGTCGTTGTGGCTGCCGACTGCGACGTGTGAAAGGTCACGCACTAAAACTGTGAGAAACTCCGACAATCCAGTGTGGAACGAAACCTTCTACTTCAGAATCCAGAGTCAGGTCAAGGTAAGGAGCCAAAGTAGTCTGCTTGAAGAAGCTTGAAAATTTTTTATGTATCTCCTGAACTGTGCCCAGCAATTGTTTAAGAGATGGCACACGATAAGGGACTGTTCAAAGTGTTTAACAGCAGACATGACAGAGTTCCTATGTGTGTTCAATGGTGCTGCATAGGAGGGCCAGCAAGTGAGCTCAGCTATGGAGTTTTAGGGAAACAAGAGGCTCTTATGAGTCAGTGCAAGATGGATACAGAATCTGGGAGTTACCTAAGCTGTTGTATGAGTATAGCTAATGTATTTTGTTACAGCAATTAAAATTAACTAGGCAAGAGTGAATATTCAATTCAAGTATGTTTTTCCAAAGGGGATGATATTTAAACTCTCAACTTTTCTTCTCAAGCACATCCCCAGCAATACTTTTTTCCTGGAGATAATGATGTTCACACTGAGAAATTATAACAAACTCTCCTTCCTCTTTTTCCAGAATGTGCTGGAGCTAACAGTGTATGATGAGGATTTTGCTACTCCAGATGATCATCTCCTCTGTGCACTCTTTGATACTGCTAAACTTCCAATTGAAAAAACAGTGGTCCTGTACTTCAAACCTAGTCCAGATGTGAGAGCAACTAAGCAATTAAAGCAACTAAGAAACCAGTAGAGAGTTATAGAACACTTCCACAAGCTTTCTGAACTTGCCATGGATTACTTATCCCAATAATGAGTACATCAATGGCCATTCAAAATATAAGCACAAAAATGTGGTAAAAAAGAAGTCTTCCCAATATTTTATAAATTATTAAAGACCATAGGACTGTGGCAGTGCAGTAGGTAGGGAAGGGATCTGAGTGTGAGCTATCTCTGAGCAACACCAAGGCCACAGAGCTGCTGCAGGGTGAATAATCTGTACATTTTTCCCCCATGTAGTTCATAACCTGAATAATTTCCATAATTCATGAACCCCTACCCCTTTGCTTCTGTCTACTTTCACCCTAAAAGGCAAAGATGACGTTTCCCCTGTGTGTATCCCACTATGGATGACTCACCCTGTTTCTTAGTTTCACATCTATAAAATGGGAAAATTAATCTTGATTCCCTTGAGATCCAAGGATGAGATAAGCAAAGTATCTCACATGCAACTTCTTGCTACCATGAACAGATTCTGGTATTTAAACTAGGTCATTCACAGCCAGCTTATATAGATAAATGCTGCCTTAGTGGGGGTTACCTAACACCAGCTCTGAATCACTCACTTATACTGTTCTCTGTTTACTATGTTAAAGTGATGGGTGTAAAGTATGTTTAATTTCCAAGATAATAGCAAGTACAGTAAGTCAGGGCAGGACAGTGTCAAGAATAGCTGGGAGAAAAGGGTAGAATTCAGAATACAAAGGAAGTTGCAAATTGTCTTTCTGCAGCAGCTTCACACCGAGAAATAGAAGTATGGGTTGTTTTGATGTTGAGGACAGAAAGAGATGAGGAAGGAATCATTAAATCATCTGTCGGAAATGTTGATTCATACCATCCAGTCTGAAATATTTATCACACGCTATTCCTTGCAACCAATTACTTCAATATTGCCTATCAGGAACCTGGGTTTAGACAAGGGACAAAGCACAGTGTAGTTACTTCATTTAATATCTTGTTCTTGCTTTCAGGCCAAGGAGGAGCTAGAAGTTGAATTCAAATTGGAGGTCGCGTAAGTGATACATAGATGATTTTAAAAATGCAAAAATCATTAATGGTAAAACAAAGAAGCAGTATTAGAAGTCATGCATTGTGGTATTTCTGTAAAAGAGTAAGCATTTTCCTACATCATTGCTGCAGTCCCCAACACCTGACTGATTAGCTGGTTCTGTAGCTTCACTGCTTTCAAATATGCACCTGCCAGTCACCCAGAGAAGCTGTGGATGCCCCATTCCTGAAATTGTTCAAGGTCAGGCTGAATGGAGCTTTGAGCAACCTGATCTAGTGAAAGGTGTCCTTGCTCATGGCAGGGGTTGGAACAAGATGATCTTTGAGGTCCCTTCCAACCCAAACCATTCTATGATTGTATAGAATTTTGTCTATCTGGGGACTTTTCAGAAGGCTTTCTGAGTGTGTGAGCATTCCTGCCTATCAATTTTTCCTTGCCTGTTTCAGGTTATGTATCGAACAGACTTTTAGTGTTGAAACATCCTGGTTAGGTTTCCAGTGTATCTCCAATTCCTTCAGTTTTCCCTTGCAGTACTGTTTGAATCCTAGTAATTCTGTTTTCTTTCTGCCTAACACAATCACAATGTGATGGAAACTCTTGTAAGGATGTAAGGTTCTTCCTCCAGCATGGTCAGCCTGCCATCCATGAATCACCATTTTTGTCTCTGTGTTGCCACAAGGTAACTAAGGCACAGCAGAAAGAAAATGACCAGCCTAAGGTCAGCTCTTGTATTAGTGGGGAGCCAAGGCCAGAAGTCAAGTCACTCTACACCATCTCCTGACTTCATCTGAATGATCTGGAAAGCTTGTTTTTTTCTCCCCCATGTAATGGATACCCACTGTCCTGTGCCACTTTGAAACAGGCTCCCCAGGGTCACAGCACCAGACTGCCAGAGTTCAAGAAGCATTTGGACAATGATCTTGGGCACATGGTGTGACCCTTGGGGTTGTCCTGTGTGGGGCCAGGAGTTGGACTCGGTGATCCTCATGGGTCTCTTCCAACTCAGGATATATGCATGGCAGCAAATGCATATAACTGGCTTCCCAGCTGGGATATGCTGGTGTATCAACATGTTATCACTGAAATATGTTTATTTTGCATGTTACAGTGAGTCAAATTTGTCTAACAGCAGATTCCATTTTAGATGCTCATGAGATTGCACTGTAAAAATGTAGCCATAATGCACATTGCTCAGCTTTGGTACAGAGATGAGTCCCCTCAGAGCAGTGCTCAGTCCTAACAAGCAAGAAAAGGAGCTTGTTACCTCCTGGGATCCCTCAGAATGTTGGATTTTTAAGAAGGGAGAAAGTGCAACATCCTGGATAAAGATGAGTGGGATTTGTTTGACCTAAAACATCCATGTTTTTCCTTTTGTTTCCCAGACCTGGTCCTCATGAAGCCATTGCTACCAACGGAGTGCTAGTGGTATGTGTCTTTGCCAAGAGATTTTATATAAGTTATTTCTTAGTATAAAGGGGAAGAGAGGGTGGGGATTAGGGTAGTCAGTAAAACAGTTCTTTCTCTTTCTTCCTTCTTTCCTATTTAGATACTTGCAGAATGGGATATTCTACTTACCTGTTCATTGGTGATATCCCATTACTTCCTATTTGTCCTATACTTTTACACACACACACACACACACACACACACACAGCCACACAACAATACACACAGAGTTTTCCTCTGGTACCAGTACTTAAAAAAATGTACTGCAGTCTATCAGAACACAAGGATAAAAAGGCTGTGAAGCCACTTATTGATAATCTACCCAGCCCTTTCTTCCTCTTGGAGGTGCACTATGCTCCATGGGTAAGTTCTGCATGAAATGCTGACATCAAAAATACTTTATGTGAAAGAAGAGTGAGCACCAGAAAAAAAAATCAACCCCAAAATGCTAATAGCAATGCTTCTTCAGAAACCCTTCCTACTACTGACACTTGATCTCTCAGCAACATATCTTTACTTATTTTTTTCCTAGTTTAACCCTTTGTATTTATGCTACTTTCCTGAAAATGCTCCTGGTTTTCTTCCTTTGTATATTCCTCTCAACCCAATCTTATGTCATTGTCACATATGGGATGCCTACAACTCCCTCCAAAGCTTTTCCTTTTCTTTAGTCAGTGGCTAACGGGAAAAAGCCCAGAGATGCCAGGGAATCCAGAACTCCAAGTGACTCCAAGCTGAGGGGTCCACAGGTCCCTGTAATGAGGATGGGATGTGATGATCTTTCTCATAAATTCCTGCAATCTGTCTTTCACAGTGTCGTGAACTTTGCTGCTTGGAAGTTGAAGTGGCAGAGAAGACAAAGCAAAAATCGAGTAAGGTTATTGCTTTATTATCTATTTACCAATAACTGAATGCTTAGTGCTGAGAAGATACCCCTTTCATATAATGTGTTACTGGAATAAATAGTGGTCACAGTATTCAGTGAAGTTAATGTTAGGTAAACACATTAGCTTGTTACAGACTCCAATGACCTCACCTAGATATATGTTAATAAGGCCTATCAAATGCATGTTAAAGTTGAAATCCCGGTTCTATATCATAGTGAGAATATTCAGTCCCCTTTCTATGAAAAGAGCATCCACTTTGCTCCTTTCCCTTCACTGCCAGCACTCACTTCAGAGTGCTTACCACTGGGCAAAGCTATGCTGCCTTCACTTTTAATCAAGCCGGGACATTTTTCTGGTTAAATCATATTAATATTTCTCATGACCTTTGTTTTACTACTTTAGAGAAAGAGCTTTCCCTCACTGTGAAGGGCTCCTTTGAGGGGACGCAGGATATCATGCTAGGCCCCAATGGAGTCACCAACCCATCGTGTCCCACCAAGTTCCACTACATCAAGTATGCAGAGCCAACGCTGGATGTCATGTTGCCAAAGAAGAGGCGCTACCACCCTGTATGTTGGAGTGGCCTCAGTGATGGAGGGATTTTGAGTGTCTCTCAAGAAAGTGGAAGGAGGGAGAGAGGGTAAACCTGTTACTGGTTTTGTCCTAAAGCATGTTGTTTTCCCAGTGGTCCTGTAGGTACAGTACAGAGACGGGCTCCCCAGTCGTGATGCTGAACTCGCTGCCCATGGGAAGGAAAACAACCATTGCAGAGGTAAGCATTACTTCCAGCTGTTGGGAATAAAGGGTCAGTCAAGTAGAAACCATTCCTCATAATGGCTGCTAAGAGTGTCAGAAATGTTCTGATTTTTTATTCAACTTTGAGCAAACAGGAGCTTTGTTTCTCCAGATGTTTTCTCCACAGAGGCAGGTTGTCCCTGTATTACTCTCCATTATGTGCCAACAGTGGATACAGAGATCTACAAGGAGGTCAGAAAATATGATGCTTCCTACAGCACATCTCTCCCGGTTTACCCAAAGACTCACTGACTCCTTCTTTGCTTAGGGTCCAAATTGAAAGTTGCTCCTTGGGCACAAACCAGGAAAACATCAATCAATCTTTCCTTAGTCAAACATATACCTCAGAGGATAATATATTGAAATATGCTGAAAATATTAGTCACAGAGTATGGATTTTAAAGAACATAATGAGGATATTGCCTGAATAGGACCATTAAAGCATCCTCTCAGAACAAAGCACATTTTGTCACTTAATATGAAGATTGAAATAATGATTTGTAAGAGAGGATAAAGTATTGGCAGAAGCAAATGCAGACTTGCAGTCTCTTCACTGAGAGACTGTGGCCAGGATGTCAAAAATGTGCTGTGTACTAGAGCATAAAGGACGGGAAACACACAAAAAAAAGGTAATTCAGGATGCTGCAGAAAGCTTATGAGTAGCACAGGAAATGGGACCTACTGCGTGAGTCTCAGAAACCTCTTATACCAGGATTGTTAACGATTTCTGCAGCCTGGAAGGATTTGGGATCTGTAGGTAGGGATATTCCACTAAGGATAAGTGAATGGTTTTGGAAATATATGCTGACATCTCAAACATTTAAGTTTGTGATTGCCAGACCTTGCTGGGGTATAAATCAAGCTCTGACCCCAAGACAGAAAGGGAAAATAGAAAATTTATAATTAAAATTTAAAAATTACATTACACCTTCTTGTTTTCCAGGAGAAAAGATTTGACTTGAATGTGACAGCACAAACTTGGTAAGAGATTTTCTTCTATTCCTTAAGCCTTGGTTCACTGGTTATGATATTGTTTTAGCCACATGGAAATGACACAAGCAAGCATTCTCAGTCTGAAAACTAGAATAAAATTTAAATAAATAAAATAAAACCTAAAATACATGTACAATGTATAATACATAATTAGTCTTAAAGAGATTTAGCTTTAATCAGTAAATGTTGATAAAACATTAAAATAAACATATTTATTTTAGCATTATCCTTTCCTTCTGACCACAGAATATTCTTTTTGGTCAATGTCAATCTCTGAAATTCACAAGAAGAACAAAGCTAGCTAACAGAAATAAAAAATAATGGTCAGAAGTAAACATTTGATTTCATCAGAAATTAAGAATTATTTTTTGCTTAACTGTCAATATTCGGTGGTGATAAACCTTGTATTCTGTTAAGTCCAGTTATACTACATATTGAGTAGAAACTAAGGCAAACAATATGGCTTGTGGTTTAACATCTGTAGATATGCTCATTTATACTCATTGATAAACACGAGGATACTTCACGTTATCCATATCTATGTGTAACACACAGAACACTGGGCAAACTGGTATTTGTGTGTGTGCCTGACTAAGAAATAAAGGGGGAAAATAATTTTGAATTCAAACAGAATTTTCTATCATTCATTTCAGAACGGCAAGTGGTCAATGATAACAGGAAAATCACTGTTATTCCACAACAGGATAAACACCTCCCACTTATTTATTTTACTTTCAGAGAACTTTATAAACAGTCTGTTTGTATCTTGATTTACAATGGAAACTGGCTTTTGCAGCTCCACCTAACTCAATTCCCTTTGTGTGTCTTCATTTACAAATAAGGTTATAATAGCTTGGCTGATTTTATCCAAATCTGGTGGTGGAGAAAGCTCATAATTATATTTCATTACTAGTTTCATTGATATGATGGATCCAGTAGAAGAGAGAGGTTCTGTCATAAAAAAAACCCAATTTGACAGTGCTTGGCCAGGTAGCTCTGGACTGACCGCTACCATCTCTTGCCTATTGATGTCTTGTGGGAGCAGGGCAGGAAGAGCCAGGAGGGATGCTAGTGAGCAGAAAAGCACAAATGCCCAGGGAAATAAACTACAAAAGAGGGGTCTTAAACAATGACTTACTCAGTTTCAAAATAGATGCCAATGAAATCTTCCTCTGAGAGAAGTTGTGTCTTACAATTTTGGAGTCAAGGTTGACATGGAATAGAACTTCCAGTGTTGACCCCTGAAATTCCTTGTGCAAGTGTGGACACAACAGAGCAGCAGGGATGGAATTCTGCCCGACTAAGCCCACTAAACCCCGTCTCCACCCATCCACGGGCTGGATGTCACCGAGGTCTCTCCAGCAAGCTGGGTTCTGCGGCCACCCTCCCCAGCGGTGCTCACCGCTAGAGGGGGATCCGTTCCCACTCCAGTTTCTCAAAGGGAGAGCTTTCCTTCACGTTGAAAATGCCAACATTTGAAAACTGGGTGTTATTTTGGATTTTGAATGAGAAAATAACCCATGAAATGGGAATCATTGCTTTCACTTTTGACCATTTGCACGGATTTTCTAAACATGTCAGTCTTTTAGTCATAGAATATTTAGTTAAATAATTTGTTTTATTTATAAATACTGTTCATTGTTTCTTCATCAATTAACAATACTTGGGCATAATGCCACTAGTTAGTCTTACTAGTTGACGTTTCTTACTTTTAAAAATAGTAAAATTAATCTGTCTTGCTCCTGTTGTGTTTCATCATCCTGTTTGAAGGGAAGGGTGCTGTAGATTATCTTTGATCAAAGTCCTGAGATCGATATGGGTGTGTTAATATTTAATATATGTGTCTGTTTTTATCTTAGTAATTGTTCATGCCATCAAGACCTGGACATGCGCTTTGGGTTTAACTTATGTTCTGAAGAGATGGCTTTCCTGGGGAAAAGAAAGAAATATGTAGCAAGTGCTCTCAAAAATGTTTTTCACCTACCACAGGATCTGCAGGATCAAGAAGTATGTGTATGCTAAGGGGATAGAACTTGAATATCTAGTGCCTTCATGTACCCTTTCTGTGGTCAGCAAAACAGACCCCCTATGTGTGTTGTGCAGGTGCCAACTTGTCCATGTGTCTTAAGTACATTTTCTTCTGCTGCCAAGGTTTGTTATTGCAAGAAACACTAGTTGCAGTAACCCTCCTTCATACTATCAATTTGGAATGTGTCATATTTGAGGTGTGTTCATTCCTGTCATGCTGGGCTATAACTGGCTTGGTTCAGAAATACTGAATACATTACACAGCAAAGATTTTATTCCCTGCTTTCAATTTCACTACTTTGTGAGAGTTTAGGACAAACATCTTTGAGTGTTTCTTATATCTCCCCTTTATTGCAGTTTTGAAATTCCTTAAAATAAATATAATCTCTTTTAAAGTAACTTCATGATACTGAAGAATAATAGCATTGATGAGGTAGCTTGACAACAGTGGCTGTGAACTGAGTGTATCTTCATGGGATTGACATGCAGATTTTCATACAGTAGTAGTCAATATGTGAAACAAGTAAAGGGTGGTGGAGTGAGAGATGTAGAGAAAACACGTTGCTTTCACAGAAAGTTTCTTCTTATTCATCTGTGCCCCTCTTTGCCATAGAGATGGGCAAGAACCCAGGTTTGGGTTAATCTCTGGACCTATGTTTATCCAAAGCGAAGTGGCAGCAGCAGTTTACTTGGTTGTGTAGTGTTTCCTTCTGAAAAGGGACCTGGGCTTTGAGATCAGGACCTGGGCTGGCTGTGCTGACCAGACCCCACTGCAGTTCAGGATGCTATGTTGAATGCTGCCAGTGTGAATGTCCCATCCTCCCTCTGCTGGACAGGTCCCCGTTGTGGCTATAATCACGACTGGTGGAGGACTGAAGTCAATGACTGGATTGTATGGCAGCCTCATGGGACTGAAGAAATTAAATCTCCTGGACTGTATAACATACATCAGCGGGCTGTCTGGCACCACTTGGTAAGCCACCTTGAGCAGGGGGTTTGACCAGGCCTTTTGAGGGTCACACTGCTGTAGAGAGTAGTTTCCAAAAGCAGACAAGATCAGGAGATTTTCTTCAAATACCATAGAAACAAATTTCTCAGTAACAGGCCATTAAATATTAGCTTGATTTGGTGCATGCTTTTTATTGCAAGCAATTCTTTATTGTGCTTATCAACTCTACATTTGCAGCAGTTAAATGTGCATAAGACAATTGCATTCATCAAGATGCTTTCTAGGTGAGTAATTACTGTGGGTGTAACTGTGGATATCCATAGCATTGTGCCTCTTCCTTTCTCCTCTGATGTCCCAGCTATTGTGGTTCCCATTAACTTCTGAGACTGGCTCTGATTTCCAACTGAAAAACTGCTGGACAGTGCACACTTACCCCTGCAACCTTCCAGTTTTGGGTTTCCCTGGGCAGTTTTATTCCCTATTTACAGGACCTAGAGCTGCCTAATGCCTGATTGTCCCATGTAGGGGAGATTGGTAAAATAGAGGATGATGTTAAAATAAAGCATAGCGATATCCTAAGATTAACAGTGAATCAAAGCCAAGAGACGGCAGCTGATATGAATGAATTTAAGGTTCTAAAAAGCAAGCAAAGAAAATTTATTAGAATTTTCTGCCTAATTTGTGCTTCAGAAATATACCTATGTCCACACCTGGCAATTTTATCCCTTAAGCTTCTGCCAATTCTGCTTAAAAAAAATGGTCAAAGACATAAAAAACCCACCTCATTCTTTAGGGCCATCTTTAAAAACAGTCATAGAAACTCTGGAGTGCTCATTCTGCTGGCTGGAGCAGCAAAACCAGAGTATGTGTAAGCAGAAGGGAATCCCTAAATGTAAACCTCTGTTCTGAAAGTACAAAATTTCTAGTCTTTTTTTCCTCCTTTTGACTTTTGCTGTCTGTATTGTCTTTCTCCAGGACCATGGCCAACTTATACAGAGATGCCTACTGGTCGCAGAAGGACCTGGACTCACATATTGGTGAAGCCCAGAAACAAGCAACGAAATGCAAGATGGGCTGTTTCTCTATGGACCGCATGAAGTACTACAACAAACAGCTTTGCCAGCGGAAGGAAGAGGGATACAGGACATCATTTATAGATCTTTGGGGTCTCATGATTGAGTACTTACTAAATGATGGGGTATGATGTATGTTCCATTTCTTAAAGAACCATGTGTTTTTCCCATAGTGGGTGGAGAGGAAGCTAGTCCTTCATTTCAGAGCATGTACCTCAAAGCAGAGTGGAATTCTCTGTGTTAGCAAAATATCGGATTTTAAAATTTCTTTAGTAATTTGCCTAGTGAGAAATGCATCTTATAATTTAATAAATTAGGTTGTGGATGCAGCCATTTGAACTTTGGTTGGTATTTAAATGGAAGTGAAAGCAATCTTGGGAAGTGCATCTAAAATGCAAATTACTCATGCAAAAAGAGATCAAAATGCAAAGAAGAGTAATCTCAACAGTGTGAAACTATCTCAAGCAACACTGAAACAGCCAAAGTGCTTGGTGAATTGCACCAAGCAATTCCATTGGCATGTAACATGATCTGCAGGTACCCTGGTGGCAAGTACATATTTTACTTTTGCTCAGAAGCACTACTCACATGCTTTAAGTGATACTAATTTTTATAAGTAATTACAAATTTGTTTTTCTGTTACTTGAAGTAGTTTCTACCCCTACAGTACAGCAGTCCACTCCTTTTTCTCTCCATCTGGATCACAGTTCAAGCATGTGTGCTTTGGCACTTGGAAAGTGGGAAAGGGTGAGTGGTTGAGGATTGAGCAGAAGTGTTCTCCTCCACTGGGGGCAGAAATGCTGCAGTCATTCAACCATTCATTTGGGTTTGTTTATTTATTTATTTTTTACGTGCATATATAGCATTATGTATATGTAAACAGAAAATATACATACAGGGAGGCGTATTAGGTATCAAACAAAGGTATGAGCTAAATAGATGCCTGCATTTTAATCTCAGCTAGATGAGGTCCCCCTCACAATTTAACCAAGCATTTTTCCCTTTGAGCAGTGTTGACTATTGCCATGTAACCATTAACCTCTTCCTAATCTTTCAGAACTAGTTGCTCTTAAATTTTTCAGTAGTTCATGCAATTTTATGTTTTTTATAAACCTCTTCTATGAGAATATGCTCTTTCAGAAAAGTAGCTGGATGGGGTACAAATAATTTGCTGCCAAATTTCAGTCCCCTTGCAAAGCTGGACAATGATAGCTGTTGTGTGGTAAGAAAGGAAACTAAGTATCAGCATGCTCAAGGGCTTCCTTTGGGATCAGGACAGCAAGGATGGCTCACTACACTCCTCAGCCTGAGGAGCAGCCTACCCCTCCTCCTGCTTGTTATGGCAATACTCCCTAGAACGTATAGATGTGTATGCAAAAATAGTTGTCTCTCCCCTCGTCTTTTTGTGAATCCATGCACAAAGCCAGGCCAGGCCGCAGGAGCCTGGTCTGTCATGGCTGGTGGGGGTACCTGCAGTGCTCTGTGTGATAGAGCTGCCAAGGTACATTGTGCATGGAGGAGGCAGAGCTGCCCAACTCCTCCAGCACCGGGGCCAGTGAATTCACCACATGTTGTTTCCATCTCTTCTCACACAACTTCTTTTCTTCAAAACCAGAAAGACCCCCACAAACTTTCAGAGCAGCAAGAAGCACTGTGTGATGGCCAGAACCCACTGCCCATCTATGTGTCAGTCTGCGTCCGGGACAGTTACAGCACCAATGATTTCAAAGGTAAGGATGTTGTTTCAGATCCTGTGAGGCTGAAATTGGCAACTGAATTCCCATCATGACTCTTCTCATCTTGGTGGCACTTGGAGAAAACAATCCTGGTGTGATAGTTGCTTTATGGAGAAATAACCATCACTCTGTGCCT
This sequence comes from Climacteris rufus, assembly GCA_013398175.1. Classification (NCBI taxonomy): domain Eukaryota; kingdom Metazoa; phylum Chordata; class Aves; order Passeriformes; family Climacteridae; genus Climacteris; species Climacteris rufus. The sequence continues at coordinate 565,050 of VZRZ01001707.1, read as the reverse complement.
TACAATTTTAATACAAGGGTTTTTGAGAACAGCTCATTTTGAGAATAGCTGTCTAGATATGCACAGTAGAAATTCTGCCAGAAAGACCATTTTTGAAATATCAGATTCACCTAGAATGGGAGGTGTAGAAATTATCCAAGAATTGCTTTTTATCAATGGCCAGTTATAGTTTCATTATGAAGAATTACCACATAGTTATGGTACAGGTTGGGAAGGCTTCCAACCTCCCAAAAGAATCTGTTGGTTTTCTCACTGTTTTTTTGTTGTTGTTGTTTGTATTTTTTTCCTGTGGAGAAGCAGATGGAGGAGAAGAGGCAGAGAAAAATTCAGATCACATTTTTATATGGTTGAGGTGAAAAAATGAGCCACTTCTGAATGAAAAGGAAATTGTGGTACATCACATTTGTGTCTGAGTTTTCACTCATACTGCAGTTACATCAGACAACTGCACTTCACTTGGAGAGGATACTCAAGAAAGTCAAGGATTAGTTCTGTCTCCATTAGTAGCACACATAGAGAGTATAATTGGTTTCTTACAAAAAGAAAAAAGATTCTGAAGAGCCGAGTACCTGTCTTTGTACAGAAACAATTATTTAAGGAAGTTAAATTAACTGTATTGCTAACAATGGAAGTGCTGTCACCAAGATGTGGTGCATGGAAGGGCAGAGCAAACCACGTACGTGCTGGAAAACCCTGGTGTGGTGTGTGCACACGGGGTGTGCAAGGTCTGGAGCCTTGCCATGCCCCCAGCGTGCCCCTCGTGCCACCAGCAGCACCACCAGGAACAGCACAACTGCTCCTGCCTCCCCATTGCCGCTGTGTCCGAGCTGCCTCCCTGGAGATTGTCGTTTATGAGTGAGGCTTTCAAAGCAACATAGTAAACACAAGCCAGACCAACATACACCCAAGCTGCCCCTCTGTCCACACCCATCTGGGAGCCCTCTAAGTGTCCTGTTGTGGCTGTATTGCAGAGTGGGTGGAGTTCACTCCCTACGAGGTGGGTCTGCTGAAGTACGGCGCATTCATTCGCACGGAGCATTTTGGAAGCGAGTTCTTCATGGGCCGCTTGTTGAAAAAGCTCCCTGAATCCCGCATCTGCTACCTTCAAGGTGATGTATAGCCTTGTCCTGGCACAGAGGCACTTTGGAGAGGTGTAATGCTGTTAACCAGTGGGTAGATATTTCTGTTCTAACATACTGAACACTGTTATGATATTGCCTGCTGGGAAATGGGAGTGGTAGTTTATCCAAAAGAATACAGCAAAAAATGCACCTATTTTTTCAGTTTCTTGTCACTGTCTTAGCAGATGAGTTGTCAGTGTCTTAGAGATGGAATAGATGAGGCTCTCTAATTCTTTCATTGTAAGGAATAGCTCCCACTTCTTTGCTTATTCTTCTGATTCCTCTCTGAACACACTCCAACTTAAGTCCAATTGTGGTAGTCAGATTTAAATTTACAATGACAGATGAAATGGTGGCACTGTGTTTTGTCAGCAAAGCCACCAGTGCCCCTATGAGGAGGCAAAGAGAGGCAATTCTGGATGGAGAAAAGAGCGCACGGTGAAGCTGAAGCCCACTGCATGTGTGAGCCTTTACAAGCTGTGGTGTGAGATCTTACAAACCAAATGTCTGAAAAGCCAGTTCATCCCCTTATGAAATAATTCAGGGTGTATGAAAGCTGATCAGAGTAAGTGCAGAAAAAGAGAAACTGGAGTAAGGAAGACAGGGATGGAAAGGATATGTTTGTGGTGTATGTGTTATCTGAACTCTATTTTGCCTCTTGAGTGAGTAGGGTTTTTTTGTCCTTTACTTGTCTCACATTCTTTTCTTTCTTTACCGTGTGGCAGAGCCATGTAGTAGATTAGGCACAAAGTTGATGGCAGCATGACCTGAAACAATGCCATTGGAAGTTAAAAGGTATTTAAGAGCATGGAAGTTTAGAAATATTTGCATTAAGCCCATTCATTAATTAAGCCAGGAGGTCAAAATAGAAAGAAAAGGGCATTTTCTTATTAAAATGTGTCCTTGTGTTCACTAATTCCTTTTACAGGTATGTGGAGCAGTATATTTTCTGTGAACCTGTTACAAATATGGGGTCTGTCCCACAGTTCAGAGGACTTCTGGAAGAGATGGACACAAGACAGAATAGAAGAAGTTGGTGAGAAATTATTAAGACTGTCGTTTATGGTCGTTTAGTTTCCTATACGGCTTTTGGCATCATCTTGTCTGCTTTGCTGAAGCTGGCATCATAGGATCTTATTAAGAGATAGCGAATTCCCTTCATGCTGTAGAGACAAAGAGGAAGAGGGTAATCAGAGAAAGGCTTCTGTAATTACAAGACTTACTAAAGCTCTACTGATTCAGTCAGAGGATGTTTTAGAGGAGTCAGCCATTTCTCAGGAAGTGTTTTGACATTACCAATTCTCACTCAGCCATAGAGAACCAACAACCAGCGACAGAGAATATGGTAATTTTTACTGCCTATGTGGAGAATAAACCTTAATATTAATTGGTTAATCAATATTTCCTGGATTTCTATTTTGTTACTCAGTGCAGTAATTACTGCATTGGATTCATCCTGGCACAAAGATAAATGAGGCCCAGAGGGTATTTTCTGAAGCAATACAGAAACTATGATTTTATTGCTAAATCATTTAGTATGATAGTAACTATAATTACAGACATCCCAAAAAATACAGAAATACGTCTGTGCAATCATGGAAACCACCGAGTCTCTCCTGCTGCACTGTCAGCCACTTGGGCCAGCAAAGCAGGTTGTGATTTCAAGAAATCACACCTTGTGCCATTTCCACTTTTCACCCCCATGCCATGTACCCACCCCAAAAACTACTTGTAGTTTCTGAACATGAATGTATGCCCAGGTTTTCCTGGGGCACTCTCACTCTGCTGATTAAACATATGCTCATGTAGCCATGAGTGATTATCAGGTTAGCAGCTGTTACTGCTGCAATAGACCCAGAGGCTGCTGCTGCTGCCCATGTGGCTGAGCAGTAGCATATTCATCAGCCCCATTTTCTCCATGTTTGCCTCTGTTTCTTGATATCTTCCTGTGAGGATATTTAACTTCAGACAGAAGTTCTGAATTGCTTAATTCCCTCAAGGTGTCCTTTTTTCAAGAATAAAGGCTGCTTCTGATTAGCTATCTTCAGGCCAAAGCTTAAGACTATCAGCAGAGCTTTGTCCACCAGCCACTGCTTTCCCTCAGAAGAGTTTATATGTGTTTAGTGAATCATTCCACAAGAGACCCTGAGACCTCCTATGGTCCAGGGTAGACAGAAAGAAACATTGGTTAGCAAGATGTTCACCGGTTTTTCCTCCCCTCCTCTAGATGAAGACCCAGTGTTGCCCACAAGACCCCACGAGCTGAGGACTCGCATGTACACCCCCCCCGGCCCCCTGTCCAGCGCCCTCCGGGGAGCTCTGACCGACCGCTTCTCCGTCGCCCAGCACCACAATTTCCTGAAGGGCTACCAGCTGCATAACAACTACATGGACAATGAGCACTTCTGTCGGTGGAAAGGTGATGGGGATTAATATTTAACTGGCATAATTTTCAATTAGTTTTGGGGTGGGAAATTTAGGAAAGAAGCCTGTCAGGCTTGGCAGGGCAAAAGAAGCCTGCTGAGAGAACATTTGTTTTCTGAACAGAGAGAAGACACTAAGACTTCAGTGTTGCCAGGTATTTTAGACTAATTTTAAATATATGTGTTTATTTGCTTTAGCTGATACCTCTATGGTCCAGACTGAGAGGGCAGGCTTGCAACTCACAGAACCAAATTTAAAGTAGCAGAGAATAAACATGGGAGAAAACTTAATTTGGGAAGATTATGCCTCTAACTTCAGAGACAATTGACTATCCAAGAAAACATCACCTACAAGAGAAAACGGAAAGGGATGGGGCTTTGTAGCCCAAAGAAGAGGGGACTGAGTGGGAAGCATAAATCTGAATGTATAAAGGGTTGGGAATATTTTGTTCTCCAAAACAATGACAGATAGAAGATGACACAATGATTGAAATGAAGCAAGGCAGATTTAGGTTCATTATTAGACATAGCTTACTGGCACTAATGAGTGTGACATGTTACCAGAATATATCACCTGGAAACTCAACACAGATTTTTCTAAAACAGGAGCATAGGTGTTTTGCAGTCCTCCTCTCATCTGTTTGACAGTAGTGTGGTAATTAAAACAAACCAGGCCCCTAGGATGGTCACTTCCACTTTAGTCTTCTTTTTCCAGTTGAAATACCTGCAGATCAATTCTTATTCTGAAAATATTTTAATTTTAGACACTGTGTTAGACTCCCGTCCCAACCAGCTGATGCAAAATCCTGATCACCTGGGCATGATAGATGCTGGATTTTTCATCAATACCAGCAGTGCACCACTTTTAAGGCCACAGAGGGAAGTGGATGTCATCATTTATCTAAGCTATACTACTGGATCACATACATCGGTGAGGACATTCTTGTTGCCATGTGTTGTGTCTCCTTTTACTTGTAAATGTTCAGCCTGTAGCATTCAGAACTGCTGGTTTTGTCAGCTGTTCAGTTTCTAACAGCTGCATTCCCACACATTTTTCACTGTAGTGATTCATATTGTTCCTATTTCTTTCTGCCATTCCTGGACTCTCTCTTGCTGATATATGAACATGTCAAATTATTCAAGGGGGTATCAGCATGGTCTCTTCGAGAATAATGGGAAGAGCCTTTTCTGCTTTGTGCTGAATCAAGCAGGTTCCAGACCCTGCACAAGAATATTCATCAAGATGACGAAGTGATTTCTTCTGACTTAAGAATATAAAAAGGGTTAAGTGGATATCAGAAGCAGGTAATTTCTGGGCTGACAAATAAGATGCTACAAGTAAAATTCAGTGATGAGCATCTTCCTGCAGAAACCCCAGTTTCATGGAGATAAAAGTTAAGTAGCTGTCAATTAGGGCTTGCAGAAAACAGTTTGGGTCTTTATATATCAGAAACTGAGGTTAGTTGAAAACTCACTATTAAGCACTTGACCTGCTTAAGTGGAATTACATTTTGAGAATGAGAACAGCTGTGCCACTGCTAATAAGCTGTATGTAGCATGAGACATACGTAATGAAATTTTATTCCAGCCTCATTCATTGTCTAGATAAAATTTTTAAAGAAAGGCTGCTACAATTTTAAGCACTTTAGTAGAAACCTTTTTCTGCTTGATACTGTTCACTGTTAGTGCAGAGTAAACAACACAGTGCATATCAGGACATGATATTTTATTAAACATTTCAGGGAACAGATACAGCATAGCCTAGTTCTTTAGACTTTCTCAGCAAAACATCAATCTCAATTAACACTGGGCCATAATGCCTGCACAGGCCAGACATAATTGTGCATTCAAAATTAACTTTTCTCATCTCCTGGCTACTAAACATATAATAAGATACCTTAAACTTTTTCTTGCTGTGGTTTTCTTTTCTAGTTAATTCTATACAATATATTAAAGACAGGCTCTTTCATTTTCTAAAATTCATGCTTTACTCAAAACTTCTGCAATTTGCTTTAATTTTTTTAAAAAAGCGTTGTTCTGGGTGAATTCTTTAATTCTAAAATTGTGTTTACAGCTTGTGATTAGCAATGTGGTTACTATGTGTGGTAATTATATATAGAATAACCCTTGATAAGAAGCAACTCACCCTATGGATCTGAGTCACTAAACCTTAATACTAGATGTCAGTTTGGGGCCTTTAGACAACAAAGTTGATTTCCAATGCTGACCATTTTTGTGATCCTCCAGTCTCTAGATAAGGCATGTAAATACTACTCAGAGCAGAAAATCCCATTCCCAACAATTTCTTTGACTGATGAAGATAAGAAAAATCTCAAGGAATGCTACATCTTCCAAGACTCAGATTTGCCAGGATGTCCGATCGTGATTTTTCTTCCTCTTGTGAATGATACCTTCCAAGAGTACAAAGCACCTGGTAAGCATTAAGCAAAAGACCCCATTGCTTTCCTGACTCAGACAGAGCCTTTTTCTTTGCTACTGGCTGTCTTTGCTGGCTGGGTTAGTGGGGGAGCACTTTAGCTGATTAAACTTGTTTTCCCCATCCCTGCCGGAACTGGTATGTTCATTCAAGTCATCCTTGTGGTCCTAAGAGAATAGACACAACCCATGTCTTCTGGATGGTGTTTACCTTCACCTCTCTCACCTTTGTTACTTGAAGTGTTCCTAGCTAATTGCAAAAGCTTTTTTCCTAGGAAAAGTATCTATCTCCAATTATTTCCCCCTGCATATATTGTCTATTGCCCAGGTATTTCATTCTACACTTGTGGAAACATAATGTCCCATATGAATGGTGGGGGAGCAAGAACCTGGCTTTCAGGCTGAACTCCTGCAATGTTAAGTTCAGTGTGTCTCCTTTTGGTGCAGCAACAGCACAGGGATCATTTTACTGACTGCTATGCTCAGAGCCTGTCACTCTTTTTCTGCCAGGCACCTGCTTTATACTCCTCTACTGCAGATTACTAGAATGCATTTGCTCTGCTCCTTGGTAACAGGAAGGTTAAGTCCAAAATTCTGCTTTTGTGGAATTTAGGTGACGAAAGAAATGGAAAGGCAAAGGATGGATCCTGGTGGCAGGCACCCTGGACCATATTCAGTATAGCAGGAACTCTAAGTTTCCATATGTTTCTATTGCTTGTTTCTCACCTAAATTCTAGTCTCTTACTAGCAATTCATCTTCCTCAGCTGAGGTTCATAGAAATCCCAGCTGCCCAGGATGAGGCCTGCAGTGGCTTTTGGACTGGCCTTTCAGGCTGACATTCTTGCCTGATCCATGACTTTAAGGAGACAGATGTTTCTGAGTGAGCTGTAGATGAGCATTACAATGCTGTCCCTCACTTCTCCCTTGTGTCCTCCTCACTTCAGACCCACAGTGTTCTCTTGGCTAGGGTGGGGCTATATGAACTGCATTGTTTGTGCATTTAAACCCTAGGAATTGTCTTCAGGAGAAAAGTCCCACTCTTTGAGTTTCTGTGGCCGGTTTGACAATGATTGACATAAATGTCGTGTCACAGCAACAACTATTTCCCTCCAGGTGTCAAGCGCTGTTGCTCAGAGATGGAGGGAGGCCAGCTTGATTTGACCAGCTGCTGTTCCCCGTACTGCATGTTCTCGGTGAGGTACACAGATGAGAACTACCGCAAGCTGCTGAATCTCAGCGAGTACAACATCCTCAACAACTCTCAGATGATAATGCAGGCCTTGCAGACAGCAATGCAAAGGAGAAGGCAGAAAATGTGCTGATTGCCCATCCAACTGCCCTTATCTTCTCAGAGGAGTTTTTCATGCTCTAGGACACAGAAGGGACATAACTTTTTCAAACACTGGCCATTCTGCACTACAGAAAGAAACTACCCCAGCTGATGCAGTGGTTTGCTGGGGTTTTTTCCGTTCCCAAGAAGCGGTCTCTATAAGCAAAGACATTGTGTGGAAAATTTTTACATACGTTTTGTTCCCTAAATTAAGGTTGTCTGTAGAACATTCTTTGCCTAAAATGCTTGTTAGATTTTAAAAATAGTGTGATTTTAAGCCTAACTTATTATAATATATGACATAAAGGAAAGTAATTTTTTACCACCACAGTGCTACAGTTATGCAACTCAGCCAACACACCTACAGGCCATAAGAAGGGAGCATAAACTTCTGCTCCCACAATTCTGCTTTGTGGAACACAAGGTGCAACCAACCCTGGAAAACAAAGAGAACCTGAGACACAACTGGAAGCTGGCATTGGATCCCTGGGTCAACTCTGTTTTGCAAATGTCCTGAAGAGCAGCCACAGAGGCTGGAAATGTAAGAGGGATAAGTATGTGCACACAGCCAGCCCCATAAATCACATCCACATCCTGGGCTTTCTTGGGCTGCGAATGAATCATACGTGATGGCAAGGAGCAACTTAGGAGGAAGTGGTATAAGAGTTTTCACATAAACGTTGTTTTTTTTAAAGCAAAGGGTGTAATTTGGGCACATCAAAATTCCCTGTTAATTTATGTCAGTTTTAATTGGTTTGTACTGAGACAGTATATAAAACCTCAACATTTTATTTTGAACCTTTCAAGATAAAACACCCTGGATTTTTTCCTAATTGAGTTACTTCTTATAATAAAATACAGTTCTTAAATTAAAAACAAAAAATACTTGAAAATATTTTACTTCAAATAGACAGTGAAAACTTTGCTGTCTTATTCAATGCAAATAGTTTAGAACATATGTCTATCAACAAGGATTGTTATTTGTTTAGTTCTGCCTGTACAAACTGAGCAGGAGTGAGTCAGTGGTCTGCAACAAATAATACCATCTTAAAATAATACAAACCGACCGTGCATGGGAGTAAGCACAAATACACCAATTACATTTGTTGTGGGCTTGAATTTTTAAACTTTGTTCATTTTCCCTTTTATTCAAAGTGGGTTTTTTTAACTGTTCTGAACTGTGCTCAGGGTGAGCTGTAAAAATTATAAATCCATAACAACTTTTGCATTCCAGGAGCAAGTCAAATTGAAAACACACCTTATTAATAAGTTTTGTGTCCTAAAGACAACTGGGAAAATTTTGAACAAAGAGTTTATTCAGTCAGAAAAAAAATCTATCAACTAGCTATTATAATCTGGGACTAAAATAAACCAGGGAAAATACTTGGGTAAGTTGAAACATTTCATGTTAATATTTTACAAAACATCTTTGTTTTGAAACATAACTTCTTTTTAACAGACTGCCTACCTCGTCAGCCCAGGGAACCCTACCTGAAAATAGCAGGTTTCATTTACAGCTGAATAACATGTTTGGCTTGTTACAAAATTACACTTAGGATTTTCATTTTAGCAAGGAGCAATGCCAAATTATATTTACAAATTGATTCACAATGACTTTTACAACACTTTAGTCATTTATTATGTCAAACCAAAATTTACATTTTTGTGCAACTGTAGCCTAGTGTTGCAAGCCTAAAGATCACAGCATAAATATTAATATTTGAAATTCTTTAGGTTTCGAACAACTATACACTTCTGCTGGTTTTTGTTTGTTTGTTTGTTTGTTCTTTGGTAGTTTCACTAGTCATAGTCAGAAATATGATGCTATGTGCTCTGCATATAACCCTGGAAATTGCCTCTGTTTTTACCTGAAAACACTGTTGTGAAAAAATAAACCATTTTTAGCCATAAACTCATGCCGCCTCCAGTTCTGAAGAAATGTTATTTACATGCAAATATTTTGTGTATATAGTACCAGACAATAAAGACTTGTTTGCAAAATGAAAATTCTGCTTTGCTCCACATACTCAGGCATTTCAGTAATATGCTTCAGGTTCACAGTGTGTTCCTTGTTCCTGGAAAACAAAACTGTTTCTATCTCTGCAAGAGCATACCAGATACTTGCTGTGAACATCGTGGATAAAGGAATGTCTCAGAGACAGATTGAAGGGGTACAGAGCAAGCCAGGGTCCGTCCCTCCTGCAAGGGCTGTCTCTGATGTGGATTGCAAATGCTGTTCATGAAAATGAGAGCTTTTTGGCCACTGGCACTGTGGGAGTGAAAGCCTCACAGGCCCAATCCTGGTGGACAGTCTAGTTTATAACTTTGCCCTCCTAGGAGGTGTCATAGCAAAGCACTGTCTTTAAACATGACTGACAGATGCCAATGCTGCCAAGGGTTTTCTGTAACCTAATGAAAAATGCATGTCATCAAGCTGCATCATTGGAGCTGGCACAGAGGAAACATGCTGTGTATGTAGACACAACCCTTAGTGGTGTTATGAAATACTGTAGCCTATGGCAAAAATTTATTCTAACAAGTTGGCTATGATGACTGTGGATATTATTTTGCATGGGCATGTGCAAAGGGGAACTGTGCTGGTTGGTGGCAATGTTTTGTCAGTAAGCTCAAGAATGCTCAGGGAACGAGCACCTTTTTGCTCATAGATGATGTATTGGGGGAGCAGGGAAGCCAAACTAATCCCTTCCCCCCGAAATTTTGATCTGTTATGATCTGTTGATGATGCAACAGACTTTGGCTGCTTTTTCTAACCCTCTTCCACTGAGCTGGGAGCTGTGGCAGTTTCTATGGCATAGGGGTCAGCTGGGTGCGAACAGAGGCAGGGGTCTCAGGTGTACCAAGGACTTCGGGGAGGGCAGCTTGAGGTCAGGGCTGAGTTTTGTGTCTGCCTGGCAGGTTTCATTGGGTCAGACATGGGCACTTAAATGCAGCTAGTTTGCAGCCAGAGTCAGTCTGAGCTGGAAAATAGCGCAGAAGTATTCATGGAGGTGGAGCTAAGCTAAGGAAAGTCATTGCTTCAGAACTCTACATCTAAACACAAAAATAATAATAACAAGCCATTGGAAAGAAGAGGGAAAGAGTACAATGACTTGAGGAGAGACCCAGCCCTGTTGGCCCTTGGCTTAGTAGATATAAACCACCATATGAGTCTGCTGATCTGCATGCCTAGAGCTGGGATTGTAAGAGCATGTGGTTCAGAAAGCCTTAAACTGTTTTTTGCAATAACCAGGTTAGTCTGAGAGCAATAATGTTGTGTATCTTCTTTTTTTTTAGCTGTTTTATTGTATCTGCTTGCTGTCACCAACAACCTACATTCATTGCTGTATCTTATTACAGAGTGTGGGTTTCTGTGGGCTTTGAGGGCTTGCTAAGTTGAAAGTTCAGTGCTCAGATAAGAGGGCATCCTTCTTCTATATTTAGTTATAAACCTGCCAGTGGGCAATATAGAGCAAAGTGACTCAAACACCATACTTCCACCTGCTATATAGGCAAAGGTATTTTTTCCTACTTATTTGACCACAGGATTCAGCTTCCTACCATAAGAAAATGGGAGGGGAGTAACTGGTTGTAAGAAACCAGTAAGAGGTGGAGCTCTGAGTCAGTTTATAAAATACTTGCTCACCTGCATATGAGACATTTGAACTATTGGTGTCTGTGGAAGCTGGGAGATGTGAGATTGAACTGCTACAGACAACACGGGACAAGTGTGTGAATGTGACCACAATGGACCAAGATGGCATTTTATCTCAGGTAAGAAGGGTGCAGAGCAAAGCAAGGCATCTGGGATCTCAGCTCATTATGCTGCATGCAGTGCAAAGATGATACTGTTTTCTTGGCCTACCATTGACTATAATGACTCTACACAGGATGAAGAAAGTCTAGGATTCAAGACCTCAATATTTAAACTTGAAAAATTATAGCAAGTCACAGGAAGATAATGAAAACTACTTGGGGAGTAAGAGCTTATTTACAAAGGGAACATTTTAAATATTTAGGGTTTTTTTTTCATTTCAGAGACATGATATGTGCAACATTAGAATGAATATTAAGTAATATGGAGATGTACTTCAAGGCGAAAGATTAATGACAGGGTGCGTTTATGGGAGACAAGTTTACTGTTCCTTTAACAGCCAGGGCCAGGAGCTTCTTCCCCTCCCCGTGTGTCATGAAGGGTGGACCTTACCTGGCTGCTACGCCTCTGCTCAGGCTTACTGGGGCAAGCACAGCCCAGGCCGAGGCACGGGGCACTGCAGGAAACCCCAGTACCTGCCAAGGCTCTACAGCCAGCACTGACCATGGGCTCCCTGTCCTGTGCCTCTGAAGTTCTAAGTCCCCAATGAGGATTGCCTTTAAAAGACAGGATGGTTTTTCCAGGGATAACATTGGCCCTTCTTGTTCCAGGAGCTGATCACTCAAACCTCCTGGCTAGGAGACGGAACTATGCAGCTGAATCCCGATGGGAAACAGTGGACTTCTCTTACAAAGGTACCGCAAAGGACAATTTCAAAAGGAAACTGTAAGGGGGACTTTCCTGCTGGGTTGAGGCTGGGTGAAAACAGGGTTCAGTATCTGCCAACCAATGTAATTAACTACTGTAACCCATCCAGCTCCCTCAATGAAACACTGTACCGCTTATCATTTTGATCATTCCACTTACATAGTCTTGCTTCATGTTAAATTCCTAGTGTGGGTTCCTGTCCTTGGCACATGGGGAACAACCTCTGTTTAAACAGGACTAATATCTTTAAAAGAATGCGTTTGAATAGTTTTTCTCTACATATATCTTGCTAAAGGACAAGGGCAAGTTTACTGCCAGTGCAGATAGCAATAGCTGGGAAATTGTGCCATTTTTTCTCACAATAGTGTGGCAGAATCTAAAAGTGGATTTTCCACACCTGATTTCCTGAATTTATCCTTCTGGCCTCCAGTAAAAACTAGTAGGTTCTCAGGAGACTTCAGACATGAAATCTTTCCTCTAGGAAATGAGAAGACTAAGTGGGTTAGAAAAGTTTTTACCCTTCTCTCTAGTTTGAGGCCATTTAGTAATCATTAAGAATTCTCCTTTGTTCTGTTTTGTGATAAGTTGCTGAGCAACGGGTGTTGTGCTCACAGTTCACAGGAACAGCCAACCTTTTCTTGATTAGTTGAATGGAAAACCCAAAGATGAGAAAATACATCTTGAAATGAAACTTCACATTTCAGGGTTCACAGCAGGATCAGAAGAACACACCAAACATCTCAAATTTTTTAGGTAAAACTGACAACACTAACAAGATTTTGGTCATTTGTTATTTATAGCTATGTGAGACCTAAGCCAAGGCTCCCTGGTCATGACAGGGCACATCCACATGCCTGAGTATTTTGTTCAATCTGCACTGCCTTCTTGGCACTTTGGGATCACCACAGGCCATGGGAGTGGCTCCAGGCAACCTGATCCATGAAACTAAGTTATGCCCTTCTAGGAGTTGCCTTGTCCAAAGCCAGCCACTGGCAACATCAGTTATTGGTTCTGTAATTACTGTACACTTTCTGTACCTGCCTCATTTCTGTGCCTTTAGGAGTTAGGTTTCAGGCATGAAGACAAGTGCCCTTGATGGTTTGATCCACTGCTACTCTTTCGACTTCTGGCAGTGGTTTGACACCCTTGATTTGCACACCCAGAGACCTGCTGTGCAGCTGAAAAGCAAGAATGTTGCTGGTGCCTTTTCCTAGAATGGGATATTTTGGTTACCTAGACGCTGATTTTACCTGTTTCTTCATTAGCCTTGCTAGCTGCCCCCAATCCCAAAAACATGTATTTGTTGCCCTGGTTGCATGCAATAATACAGTCAGGTTAAACATTTGAAGAGACATCACATGGACACATATTCCATCAAGCCTATGAACACTGATGCACTTCACTTTTTATGAACGCTTAGCTCAGGACATTATTAACACAGTACATACCAAATTGTTCTGCTCAGGCCAACTAGAACAAAGGTCTTGGTCTTCTTTGCTACAGTACCTGTGTCTCACGTCTTTCTCAGTGTGTCTAATGAGGTCAGTGTCATACTAACACCACTTCAGGACTCACAATGGTCTTTTTTACTAACTTTGTGGTATAGGTGGAGTCACCACCCGTCCATGGCCCTGTAGTTGTGCTAATTGCCTTTTAGGTCTTTTGGAGCAAAATTTTTCTGGCTGATTTATATTCCAGCATGCTGTGTATTTTTTCCCCTCTCCCAGATGGTAGAAATAAAATGTTAGGTGGAAGTTATGTATTTGTTTATTTTATGGTAAAGGGAGAAGAGATATGAACTCGTGTTTGGACTCCAATATGAGATCAGAATAGCAATATGAAAGGCTAAGAAGTCATGCATGAGGTCAGAAACATGGGCTAATAAGAAAGAGGGAAGCCAAAGGGAAAAACAAGAGTTTCTTATCAGGTGTAAAACAGGGTTTACACTTCTTATACAAAAAAGTGCAAAGAGACTTGAGAGGTGAAGTGTTTACATGGTTAAAAACTTGAGATAAACTTCTCACAAGAAAAAGTCAGAGGTGACCTTAGCTCAAGAGCACAGCTATGTACCTGGAAATGAAAAACACATGCATAGTAAGTAGCATGGTGGAAGTGCAAATCTCTTTCTCTGATCTTAAAATCAGTTTGGGAATCAGAGGTCAGCATTTGACTCTGAGGAGTACTGTATATTTAAGAGCAGGAATATGAGAAAATCATATCCTATAGCCCAGGAGACCAAATATATGTAATGACTGGATAGAAGGTAATCACCACAAGAATAATTTTATCACTTGAAAAAAGCCTAAAGCATCTCTTCATTTTCTACCTCAGAAATTTTAAAAGTAAATCTTCTCCCAAACTGAGACTGAATCTTACCACTTTGTGCAGTTCGATTTTAGATAAGAAACAAATAAATTATCTAATAAGATAAATCCTCATATCATGCTACAGAAGTAAAGAAGTATTTTAGTCTAGTACTTGATTTAGATGTTAGCAAGAAAATAAATGTATTGGTCATTTCATAATCACATGGAAAATTCAACTAAATTGTTCCTCAGTTGAGTGTTTGTATCTCTTGATCAATTCTGTCTTCTAAATATGGTATCTACCTTTAACATTCGTTCCTGGTTTTTGTATGTTTTTTTTTTTCCCTGCAGATAGAATGCTCTCCATGTTACTTACTGACTGTGAGAGTCATAAGAGCAAGAAATATCCACCAGGCAGATGTCTGTAAGTAACTGTAGTGCTCTGCAGGGTCCCCTTCACCTCCGTAGGCTAATAGCTAGTCATGCTCCAAGAAAAAGTGCTTTCTGCTAGATTTCTTCCATTAATGGTGAAAGTCCTCTCATTGGTGTGCCCATTCTAGCAATGAACAAAAGTGTATTGCTCTTCTTTGCATCAGCTCTTGTTCTGTGCTGAGGTAACTTCATGAGGTCATAGCTGTGCCTATCACACACATTTCTCAGTGTCTCCAAAGGGATCAATGAAAGCTCTGCAGTCTGTTGAAAGCAAAACATGTGGCAAGATCTCCCATGTTTTCCTCTGGAGTATATCTATGTAACAAAGAACACAAAATGGTTGGGACAATCGAGTAAATGCTGAAAACAGAGTAGCCTTATCTTAAATTTAGCTTGTACTCAAAGCTTTCTCAGTGCTAAGTAACCCAAACTACCATACCCTAATTCCTTGTGTGCCAGCATTCCCAGATAAAAGTCCATTAGGTGGTGTTACATTTTGTAGCTCTTCTTATGCTGGCCTGGAACTAAAATATAATGGAAGATTGTATCTTTATTTATGCAGAAATCAGAAAGCTTTTTTTAAATGTTCTGTTTGGCTAAAAGAGAAGACATCACTGTTTCCTTAGCCCTTCCTGTGTTTGTCCTGGTTTTTTTTTTTATCCTGGGATAAACTGATCGTTTGAAGACACAGAAGGAGGAGAAAACCCTTCAGGTTTAATATATTTTTCATATCTCTAATCACATTTATTCAGAGAAGAGTCATGTCACTTTTTTTTTTTGTCCATTCTTATTGCCTAAATTGTAATGTTTATGTTGAACATATGTGCCATCATGCACAGTAGTGCCTCTCTTTGAAAACAAAACTTCATGTTTTTCAATTCATTCCTTGTTCTAGATCAAATCCTCATTTTAGGTGTGTTTGTGTTTTTAACATCTAGTAAGCCATACTGATTGCTACGTAAGCCTGTGGCTGCCAACTGCTTCAAATGACAAATTTCAGACTAAAGCCATCAAGAATTGC
Source organism: Climacteris rufus (assembly GCA_013398175.1). Classification (NCBI taxonomy): domain Eukaryota; kingdom Metazoa; phylum Chordata; class Aves; order Passeriformes; family Climacteridae; genus Climacteris; species Climacteris rufus. The sequence goes on along the minus strand of VZRZ01001707.1, from coordinate 549,461 downwards.
AAAGATCCAGTCTGGAATGAAACCTTCTACTTCAGGATCCAGAGTCAGGTCAAGGTACTGAACTGGGACTTTCCTGGTAACTGACCTAGGGAGCAACTGCCAGGTATTATCCTTTTACAAAGGGACATAAGCAATTTTCTCAAGAACAAGACAAGATGCAGGAAGATGTGAGAATAACACATATCCTTGTGATAGTTTTCTATGCCATAAGAGATGATTGTCTCTTTGAGCCATGGGAATATAGCATTTGAAGTGTCTGTGATTTCCTTTCATCCCACCTTATAGGCTGATGGCAACATGGAGTTGATTTCTTCTCCAACTCCTTTCCTACCTGTTATTTCTATGTCCTCCCACTGCTCACAACAGCTAACTAAAACAGTTGTCCCCAGGATCGTGTGCTTCGAATAAAACCTGACACATTTCTGAAGTCCTTCCCTTTCTTTCCCAGAATGTGCTTGAGCTGGCACTCTACGATAAGGATGTGGTTACTCAGGATGACCACCTCTTCACAGTGTATTTTGACATAGCCAAGCTTTCCCTGGGAGAGGAAGTCTTCATGCACTTCAAGTGTGATTCACAGGTGAGGTCTGAAATGAGAAATGGAATAGCTTGGCAAGAAAGTGTTTGTCTGTTTTTCTGTCTAAAATGTTATTTGTAGAATTTGTCCTTTCTTACTTCTTGAGTATCAGCTGCCCAGTCACAAAAAAGGAAGTTGTTTTTCACTCTGACATGGGAAAACCTCTTCATGCCTGAATCTGTATGCACACTAAATGGTTTGGTAGGCCATGGAGGCTCACAAATTTCAGGCGTCTTTGGCAAAATTGTCACTGTGCTGAGCCTGCCTGCATTGAGGGTCGAGGTCCATGCCAGTACCTGATGCTTTTGTCATAACTTATTACTTAGCCTAGTAATTAGGAAGTAATAACTCTGTGATCAGAACTAAGTGTCAAACCAGTCTAGTTGCTAATTATGGACTGTGGCATGGATGTTTAAGTAAGGTCTAAGTCATGCCACTCATCTTGGCAGCAAAAAATAATGGTATCTTGAATGTCCAGAGAGACTGACAGTTTCGCATCCCACCTCCCAGTATGTTTTATCATTCTTCTTTTCCAGTTCCCTTCCAGTCTCTTTTGCATGTCATACACCATTCAGCTGAGAAATTACCTTATCTACACACACCCAAGCTTCACCCTGCAGTTCATTGTCTTTAAATGCCTTATGTGACATGGTCTTTCTTTGCGAAATACCAAAGAAGCAGTGTTTAGAATTCCATTAACCTCTGGTGAAATTGTCTGCTAATTGTAACCCAGCTAATCACTGGTTACACGTGCCATATCCAAGCCTTTTGTTACTGTGTTTGCACAGCTACAGCAGTTGGAGCTCATACTCTTCAAGCCTTTGTAAACTTTTTTGGCCTATATTATTAACTTTTTGGTGTCTTTAATTCGGTGGGTAATTTGAGCAACTAAGTAGCCTACAGCATGCTCTCACTTCGCTGGTCATCATCCCTTCTGTCTCCACTTCTGTTTTCCTATTGCCTGTGCTTTCTTCCCCCTGGGGATTATACCCTTTCTCACCTCTTCTTCACAGACAGGCTTTAATGTCAGAATTACCTCTGTCCCAAAGCTCTCAACACGCTGCCAGATAAAGACTTTTTCCTCTTCCACAGATGTCATCATTGCATGTCGTCACTTCTCCTCCTTACACCAGAAGGCATTGTCTCTCCCCTTCAGCAGACCCCCTTTCTCTTTGCTGGCAGACTTGGAGTGAGACAGATTCTCCTCCTAGATCTGTCCCTTAGGCCCCAGCAGAAGCAAGCAGGCCAAACAATTTATTTGTTAAAATCTGCTATCAGAGCCATCCACAAGCTTCCTACCAGTAACGAATCTTGTGAATCACACATAGATGTGAGGTGGTGTCTGCCTCTATTTTGAAGGCTCTGCTGGCCACAAATAGTGCGTGCATACCTGGATTATAGAATTAGAACTTGCAATATGAGAAGTGCCAGTAAACTAGTGCCAAAACTATTTTCCTTTGTTTATTTTCCAGAGACAAGAGGAGTTGGAGGTGGGATTTGCCTTGGATAATATGTGAGTAAACATGAAATGCAACATAACCTGCAGCTAAAAGAAACAGCCATTCATAGGCATGAAATAATCTAGTCTGGTTGTCCAGAGTGCATCATTCCCAAGGAATCTGTGCTATGAGCTGTGTTGGCAAATAGGTGCCTGCCAGGATGACCTTTCACGAACTTCGGGCAAACAGGGAGAACACCCTAAAACCTTTTCTTTATCTAATGTAGTGAACATTATTTAAGACCAGAATATTGCTGGTTTGTTATGCATTTGTGTTTGAGATCAGCAGGAGGGTTCACCTCTCTTCAAAGCAAAACATGGAATAACGTACAGGATTTCTGATCCAGAGCCCTTATTGTTCCATCCTCCAACAAACTGTGATTTTTTAAAAATTGAATTCCATTAAACCATCCATGGCTTCAGTTTGGGACTCAGCATAAAATCACTACATGGTTTAGCCTCACAGCACCTTTGGCATGTTTTTGCTGAGCTCCAGGACTGGATGAGCCAGTAGGATGACAATTATGCCTTGACTTAGTAGAGTGAGGAAACTTGTACAACAAGTCTCCTGGGATTTTTCTTTCAAATCCAATATGCAGCTAAAAATAAGCAAGAGGAAAATCAGGAGAAAGGCGTGGCTCATGAACTATACTGTAATTTTAAGGAGTTATTATAAATGTATTTTTGTTTCTGTTTCCTAGTTCAGGTCCTCCTGAAACCATCATTACTAATGGAGTACTAGTGGTGAGTGTTGCATTTCATCATCTTTCTTGTCCTGTTGCCACACTTGTTTCACTTGACTCACAGTCATTAGGACAACATACCCTTTGACTGAGAAAGCCAGCACTGAAACATTGTCATTTCCAACTTCATCATGACACATCCTTGTGGATGGCACCTCTGGAGAGGCTGTGGCTGGAACAGCATGGGGATCTCCCATCCCAACACCCCTTTGCTGTTGCAAAGGAAACGCATGGAAGTGACTGAAGTCTGAGACATCAGTGCAGCAGTGAATGCTTCCTTAGACATCACTACTCCCAAATTCCCATATTGCCGAAGTGAGAGGGTTTGTCCTGTCCCATGCACATGTCATTTCTTGCATTCATAACTGTGCTTTTTACACAGGGACTTCCCAACCCTGACATTTTATTGTTTATTATTTTTGCTTCCTCATGAATTTTGTTTAAATCAGTCCTCTGCATCTCTGGGATCCTGAAAGTGCTGTTTTTCACTTTGTCTTTATCTTCTCCCTTCTGCAAGCCCTGTTCATACACACTGCACCCCTGCCTTGCCCTGGCTGTGTCTCATTTAGGCTAGGAAACAGAATATCAGATTGGAAAATTGCCTGCCATGAGCTATTTTACTGTTCATGTCTCTTATAGTCTCGCAAAATCTGCTGCTTAGAAGTTCAGGTGGTTGAGAAGAAGAAGAAGAAGAAGAAGAAGAAATCAAGTAAGGTTATTTCTCCATCAGCTATTTTTAACTGATGTGCTAATATTATGAACACAATTGGTTTAATGTAAGAATTAAAAATCCCAACAAATCCAAAACATGAGAACAGCCTTGTGATAGACTCTGTAAGAATTTTCATTACCAATTTTGATGAGAAAACTAATCTGTGTCTGCTTTTGTGTCATTTCCTTAGAAAAAGAATTCTCCTTTAAAGTGCAAGGCTCTTATGAAGGCACCCAGGACATTATGCTGGGTTCTAATCTGGTCTTCAGCTCCTCCTCTCCTGCCAAATTCCACTATGCCAGATACAAGCAGCCAATGCTGGATGTTACGCTACCAGTGAAGAAACGACCTCCCTCTTCAGTGCGTTACAACTAAGTTTTATAAAACATAATAATGGCATGTAAAATATCAGATACCATAAATAGTAATATTAATTTGCATTGTGGGCAGAGGGTAACATTCCTTACAATATAAACCTGGATGTATTTGTATTTTTTCAGCACTCGCGTGTGTGTGATACAGGCTCTCCAAACATGGAACTTCATTCCATTCCAAGTGGAAGAAACATGATCTTAGCAGAGGTAAGAGTCTGCTTTATTGTGGGAGAGGCTGAGAGACCTGAATATGGAAGTCTTCATCCCCCTGATGACTACCATGGTAGTTTCTGACAATGAAAGCCTGTGGACAAAAATGCAATGGTAGCTCTTTCAGCAACTAGGCCTGGTTGTGCCTTGTTCTGTTTGAATGAATGTGGGAATATGGGGCATTTTGCTAATCCATCCTGCCCTTGCTTCATGCTAAATTTGAGGCTCTGCTCTTCCCTTTCTCGGACATCAGTGGGGCACCTGAACTGACTGAGGTAGTGTCAGACTCCTGCTGATGCTGACCATGCTTTGCAAAGCACTCTTAGAATTATGGTTAAAAAAATCCATAGAGAATGAAAGGATCACAGCTGTTGTGGAGTGTAAGGCACAGAAAGGAGGGAGCAAATGCTGCTGTACGGAGTCATTGTGTGGCTGTAGCCTGGCAGGCTGCCTCAGAGGTACTGTTACTAGAGATGGGTAAGGTGTACATTATCATTACTGTACTCTGTAAACAGCAGTTATCCTTAGATGTTAAATTTGCTAGAAAACACTAGGAATTACTGAACAACCTCCCTTTCAGTAAAATGCTACAGTCAATTTGCATATGCTGCTGGATTATTCAGAGCTCCTGATTTGTACCCACATTGCTAGAATGGCACAAGCTAAAATTCCTCCTTGGGCTGCAGGGGAGAAGCAGGTTGTCAACACTCACATTGTTCACATTCTTGCTTTCCAGGATAAAGGATTTGATTTATATGCGAAGGCAGAAGACTGGTAAGAGACTTGGCCACTCTTGGAGGTTAACTTGTACTTAGCTGAACTCATCTCACCCTAGGCTCTTTACTGGGGAGGACACACTCACAGTAGGACAGTAGGTCGTGTGACCAAGTGATGTGGCATTCACATGAGCTGGAAGCAATTATATGAAGTTTAGTGTAATACACGTATTGTATGTACATGTGTGTATGGGTATATGCCATAATGAGACATGAACAATTAAAAATATGCATAAAATAGAAAAGATAACATTACAAGGCAATTACACTACCCAGTGTTATGCTCAGCACAGTCTTTTACCTTTTTTTTAACACCACATGAGTGTGGCTGATCACCTGGCATTGTTGATTATGAAGTAGGCAAACTTTTCTTCTGATTCAAGAATGTATGAGAAGTTTTTCCTGTAGCTCTCAGTGGAAGCTAAAATATGAGAGAATCTCAGAAATTAGCTGCAGGAATGTCTTCCCTTAGTTTTTCTTTTGATAGCTGCTTAGAAATTTAGCAGTCCTTTTCTCTATTATTCTTTCATGTAGCATTGTATATCTGCTTGGGTCACTAGGAAAGGTGCTCCTGTAAATGTAGCATTTTGTGAATCTGGTTATTTTGTTTTATTGGAAACTCTGAGCTTGTCTACCAATAATAAAATAGAATATTCTTTTTTCCTGATCTCCGTTCCAGCCCAGACCACCTTGATGTGCGTTTAGGGTTTGACCTCTGCACACAGGAGCAAGACTTTTTATGCAAAAGGCAGAATTACGTTATCCCTGCTCTGAAGAAGGTCCTGCAGCTGGAACAGGATCTGCTGGATCATGAGGTCTGTAGCACTAAAATATCTGATGAGTGATTAGCAGTGAGGGCATAATGCATAATACGACCTCTTTTTCTTCAGTTACATTTTTTACTGGTCTTTCCTCATGTTAAAACTTATGTACACCTCCAGTGCTGCCCCATACCTCTAAACTTACCCTGTAACTCCTTTGCAGTTGCTGTTCTGATTTTAACCCTCCTCTACATTTCACTGCAAGCCAAGCTAGATGTTCCTTATATAGAAATGGCTTCTTCAACAGTCTTTTTCCCTATGACTGTTATCCTTGTTAATAGTTCCTCCTCTCTTTGACCTGTGACATTTTTCTTTTAATTCCAGTCTTTTCAATTGATTTTTTTCCTCACTTAGTCTCTCTTTTAGCTTGAATTAATGCATCTTTGTTTGTTTTTTTGTCAAGTATCTCTGTTGAACACATTGGAGACAGTTGTCAGGTATCTAAGCAAAAACTGTCATTGCTTTTATTCCTGTTCTCCTTTATAAAATAAATGGTAGCTTGTATTTCAGTAGAAATAATTTAGAAAGAAGTCTGTGCCTGGGCACATGTGATGGTGCCAGGCTTTATGTATCAGGAGGTCTCTGCTGAGAGCCACAGTCGGGTGCAGCCACTGTGTGATGCCAGCCCTTTCTGTCCATGTCTTGCACAGACTCCGGTGGTGGCCATCATGACCACAGGAGGAGGGATGAGATCCTTGACAGCACTGTATGGCAGCCTGAGAGGGCTCAAGAAACTCGGTGTCTTGGACTGTGCCACATACCTGACTGGCTTGTCTGGTACTACATGGTAAGTAGGACTGGGCAGCTCTTGGCTGAAGTCTTCCTTATGACACCGAGGTGCTGAAAGAGGCTGGGGCTGACATACAGCAGTCTACCTAAAAAACCTTCTCAGCAGTCCTACTTTCTGATTTTCTTCCAAAATTGACAGATTAAAGTCTTTTCATGGGGGAAATCACACAATTTGCAACTACAAGAAAACAAGTGTTTTTATAGGAATGGTTTAACGAAAATGGTTCAAGCTGTTTTGACCGGGATAACAACTGTGACTTCAAAGGGAACATGCCATTTTCTTAGGGAACTAAAGACAGGAAACCTTAATTTCAAATCAAGAACTTAAAATAGAAACATAAAACGTAGCTATTCCCTACTTAAACATTGGTGTGCTCTTTTTCCCTCTTCAATATGTATTTCCTCTTCCTAGGACCATGTCAAACTTGTACAGAGATGCTGACTGGTCACAAAAGGATCTCGACGAGCAAATCAGCGAGGCTCGAAAACAAATGACAAAATGCAAAATAAATTCCTTTTCTTTGGAATATTTGAAGTATTACAAAAAGCAACTGTGCCAACGGAAAAGAGAGGGCCGCAAAACGTCTTTTATAGATCTCTGGGGGCTTGTCCTGGAATCTTTTTTGCATGATGGGGTACAGTATGTCATAACACAGCATTTACAGTGGCTTACAATTTTTTGAAAATTTATTTCTGGAGAAGACACTTTTCTGTTTGCTCTGAGAAAAGCAGTTTTTTTATGAGACTCTGTGTGTGCAAATGCACAGCCCTTTCCAAAACATTTTGTACCAGCCTTGTAGATACTCACTCATATAGGAAATTGGCATTCTTGCTTGTGAAATTTTGTATATGTGTTTCTGAGAAAACTCCAAGACTAACATTTTGAAAAAATATTAAAATTTAAGAATTATTTCTGTATTCTGCCAGTTACTTATTTAGAAATAACAAAATTGCAGACTTTATGCATTCCCATGAGAAGTGTTAACAAATAGACCTGTAGACTTTTGAAAGATGTGAAGTCTTACACGAACTTGCAGCATAATGCAATAACGTGTTTTATACCAAAAGTATTGGTTCCTGCTCTTCATTATTTCTTTCGATTTTCATCTAAATGGATCATCAAATAATCTGGCATCAGATTTGATGTCTGCAAGCATTTCAGTAAGAGAAGGCTTATGGGAATTTTGAAAAATATGGAATATTTCAGAAGATAAGCCAGGCACGCATTATATATTAGAGGCAGAAATTTTTCTGCCCTGCAAGCTTAGATGCAGAGAAAACGTTCCCATGCTAATTTTTGTCTCAGTATAACCATATTTCTCGAATCACAGAAAGACAACCACAGACTGTCTGATCAGCAACAGGCCATTGATCGTGGTCAGAACCCACTTCCTATCTACACTGCAGTCAATGTCAAGAACAACTATAGCACCCTGGATTTCAAAGGTAATTAGGAGACTTCTGAGAGTCATTTGTCTTTATTTTTAAAGTGGTAAATCCTGGGACGCTCTTTTTAACAGCCTGAAAAAACATGTCTCATTTAGATACCAGAACCTCAGCTGATGTGTATACATATAATATCCTTGTGGTCAGGTAAAAGTTGGACTGTCTGTGCAACAGATTCAAAAATATTACAAAACCTTTTCATGTTCATGAGTTTTCACTTGTAGCATGCTTATAACTTATTACTATTGGTCTGAAATATCATACTGCGGAAATGATTTTGAGGGCTGTACTCTTCTTTGTCTTCTTTTTTACAGAATGGGTGGAGTTCACCCCATATGAGGTGGGATTGCAAAAATACGGAGTTTTTGTTCGCACTGAGGATTTTGGCAGTGAGTTTTTTATGGGAAGATTGATGAAGAAGGTCCCTGAATCCAGGATCTGCTTCTTGGAAGGTAAGCTATTAAAAACATCAAATGATTTTATTGTTTGTTTTGTTTGGGGGGTTTTAGTTTTTTGGTTTTTTAAAATGTGAGCTGTATAAACTACACACTAATAAAGTATTGCTGCAGGAATAACAGGGCAGTTTCACCAGACAGAATAAATACCTCATTGCTGAATTAATACGTACTATAATGGATTCATTTTACAGTAAAAAGTCCAGCAATAAAATTCAGGTCCCTGGGAATCCATGGTTCTGCTCATGCTACTACAGAGGGGTAAACTTCAGAGCCTATTGCCTACCTTACAGGTAGTCAGTATTTTTTGTGTTCTCTATAGACATTTTACATGAGCTTTCCTGCTGGTTCTCCACTGCATTAGGATGTGTTTGAGCATGCCAGGCTGTCACACGGGACACGAAAGAAAGACGCAGACATGCGTTGAAGAGAGAGAGCCAAGACTGCGGGCCAAAAAGCTGGGGGTTGAGACCCCGCACTTTATTTTATATCCTCCAGAAACCACAGTGGATTGGAGGGAGAAATAGCCACCCCTCCATCACACTGGTCAAAAGAAATATCCATCAAATTTCCCCGCCCAGGAGAAAAGAATGCAAACAATAGAACACAGTTAGGAAAACATGGCTATTTTTACAAAGAAGGTGTGAGAAACTGTTACAGAAGAAGGAAAATATCGAAGAACTGCAAAACTCAGGGCAACACCAGGCCCTCTCTGTTCCAGAGAGTATTTTGTCTACATGTCACTGGCTTCCATTTCCACACTGCCTGGGCAAGCTTGGAGGGAAAACAGCACAGCCATCCCAGAACCTTTTGTTGTTGACTGAAGTGGAGCATGGATATGTATTTTCCATGCAAAGAGACCAGCTGTCAACTTGTTACTAATTTCATATACAAACCTCTCTTTGATGGGCCACTCCACTGAGCAGGAACAAGACACTGCACTATTTTAGCCTCAGTCTGTGTACACACTCACACACCCTGAACAAAAAAAGCGTGGAAACTTGTGACTTAACAGAAAACCAAAGAAATTGCTTTTCTATCTCAAAAATGAATGGTCAAAACTGATCCCTCAGTGTGTTAACAGGCTTATTCTCGAAAAGGGAATCTTACAAACGCAGAGGCTGTAAGATCATGTTGTATTTAGGCCCTTACCAATATAATTCCACGTCAAACCTCTCAGATTGCAAATTTCCATCCTTTCTTTTTATACAATCTTCATGATACCTTTTCATCCCTAGAAATGCAAGTTCCTTAAATCATATTAATTCACAAAGATCTCCAGCCCCTGTAGCATAAGACAGAAACTGAATACCAAAAAGAAGGTTTAAAAACCAGCAGCCAAATAAAAACTAAACATCATTGTTTCAAAACAAATTAAGGAAAAGCATAAACATCACAAATTTCATCTCATAATAACAGTTTTGAGATTCATGATATGTGAATATTTGAGTTAGAAAGCTCTGTCCTTTTACAGGCATGTGGAGTAGTCTATTTTCATTCAATGTGTTATATATCTGGAATTTGTCCCATTCGTCAGAAGACTTCTGGCACAGGTGGACCCGGGACCAAATTAACAACATAGGTAAATGATCATTCTTCTTCCTCACTGTGTATTTATTGTTTGATGGAGTTAATGCCAGATGTCTCATACTGCAAAGTATAATTGAATAATTTAAAATCTCCAGTCCTGTGATCTATGAGAGGTCAACACTGATGATGATGATTAAAATGTTCAGCAATAATAAGATTGATCCATAAATTATTAATAAAGCAAAAATTTTTGGACTGCTTCAAGTGGGAGCCGTGGTAATACAAAGAAGCACAGCTCTTACCGTTTTCCAAAGCCTACATTCAGTCTATTCCACAAATGTGTGTATGACCGGAGCAGACTTTTATTGCTGACTGATACTGGATCTCGTGGTTTTTTATCCATGTCTGGACTGTGTTAGGAAATGGTATTTGTCAAATAAGAGTAGCTTTTTATTTTCTGTTTCCTTTGGTCACTTGTGCTTGTTGATCCTTTTAAAAAGAAAAAACACTGGGTTTTGTTAGTTACCTTGACTTCTTGAGGGCTGACGCGGCTCTAGGCAGGCGGAATTTAACAGCTTTTCCCCGGGCAGAGGAGGAGCCCCCACTGCCCGTGAAGCCCCAGGAGCTGCGGACGCGGCTGTTCTCGCCCCCCGGGCCCCTCGGCAGCGCCCTGCGCGCTGTCCTCGCCGACCGCGTCTGCATCGCCCAGGAGCACAACTTCCTCAAGGGCTTCCAGATGCACAACGACTATCTGGAGAACGCCCACTTCTGCAGATGGAAAGGTAAGAGAGAATAAACAAGGTGAACAAAACAAACCCCCACATTTGATATTCAGCGCATTCTCTGAGGTTAGAGGCCAGGTTTGGGCAGAATCACTATTAGATCAGTCTATGATTGATCATGCTGCAGGATGTAGCCGGGCATGGTGTTGAGCTACATGTCAGTGTGGTAGCACGCAACTCCTGAGGCTGGGCCAGCATGTCTTCCTCTGTCTGAAGACACACTTGGTGGGCGGTACAGTAAACCCTCTTCATGAGTGTAGCTGCTGCAGGTCCAAAACTGCCTGTAGCTGTAACTGAGAGGGCAGAAGAGAAGGAATATGGCAAATCTCCCTTTCCCTAGAAGTGTAACCGGTTAGGGTTCTGTGAACATGGTGAAAGGGTAGAAAGCAGGCTAATCAATTTTGCACTATTGCACTTACAGCAAGAAAAATTTTTCTTTCAGATACTGTGTTAGACACATTTCCCAACCAGCTGACACAATCAGATGAATTCCTGTCTCTGGTAGATACTGGATTTTTCATTAATACCAGCATCATGCCACTTTTAAAACCAGAGAGAAAGGTGGATGTCATTCTGCATTTAAATTACAGTGCAGGATCCCAGATACAGGTGAGAGTAATTGAGACAGTATTTCTTCTTCAGCATGTGTATGACTGTATTTTTATAACACTTAGATGCTTTCTATATCACTCCTGCTAAAACTCTTAACTACTATTAATACTGTAGTGTGATACATCATTTATAGGCTGTACATATTCTTATTTGTTTTTCTTGCATGATTCAATTGTATTGTGCTAAAAGTCAGAAAAAAAAAACCCCAAAACTTTTGTCCAATGACAGAATGCTTTCTGTTAGGAGTTTAAAAGCTTTTGCACAACAAGCTTGGAAAATGTCCACTTTGTTACTGGACTCCAAGAAAACCTGAGCCTTAAAATCCTGTTTTAAATCTTAGTATTGCTCTGTTCCTTGATCCAGGCTTTAGACCAGACCTGCAAGTACTGCTCTGAGCAGGGAATCCCTTTTCCCAGGGTGGATTTGAGTGAGGAAGATAGGAAAAAGCTGAAGGAGTGTTACCTCTTTGATGGTGCTGAGACTCCAGGAGCACCAGTACTGCTGTTTTTCCCACTAATTAATGATACCTTCCAAAAATTCAAAGCACCAGGTAAGTACTCAAACATGTTAAAAAGAAGGCTTACAGCATGGACAGCCCATTAAAGGGAATATAATACTCCAACTCTTGAACTTCACTGTTGACTCTTTCCAGTACACCAAATCTCTTTGGTGCTTAAAGTTACTTTTTGTTTTTGCCATGTCAGATTTGATGCCAGGATGTTTCAATTCCTAAGCCAGTTATGTGGCAAGTAATTAGTGTGCAGGTAACTTTGATATATCTACTAAGCCCTGTAGATACCTCTGGGTACGGCTTAGAAGTACAGTGCAGACCCATGTAAGGAGAATAATCACCCTTTTTTCTCCTCTCATCCTGTGATGCTGTTGATGCCACTGGAGCCAGGAACTGAGCTGTCAATTTTAATAAGAATTATTTGGTGTTCTTTTTAAAAAATTAAATCCAAACAAGAAATTTAGATTGTGAACTCTCTCTGTGGAGAGACACCTCCTTTCCTTCCTCTGTTAACAGTTTGCTTGTTTATGATCACAGTGACTCCCATCTCTCAGCAGTGATTTCTCACCCCTGCCTCCTAGGTCAGAAGCGCTCAGAGTCAGAGCTGGAAGATGGCAAAGTTGATCTCTATGGCTGCTGTTCCCCTTATTCAACATATTCACTTCAATACACGGAGAAGGCCTATGACCGTCTGGTTCAGCTGGGCGAATACAACATCCTGAATAATGAAGACCTCATTTTACAGGCCTTGCACACAGCAGTGGCACGGAAAAGGCAGATAAAGAAATAATGTCAGATAAGGGACACTCTATGTCTCTTAACCTGCCAAGACACTGAAGCTCTCTTACTATTAGCCAGCAGGATTCAAAGGATTCCTGCTCAATCCCACCAAATGGTAGTCTCAGGTGAACAAAAAAGACTGAAGAAAAACTTTTTCTCCAAAGAATTTCACTGCAGCAAATCATTGCAATTCAGTTACAACAATGGAGTATGAATCATTGTATGGTATAGAGGGTGTGCAGCCTCAAAGAAGAAGGTGCTAATATGATAATAAACATGGTGCTAGTTGCCCTGAGAAAGAGCTTTAAATGTTTAAGCCTAAAGTGTTCTGGGCAGACTATATTAAAAGCATATTTTATTAACTCAGCTTGTGTTTTGCATTTGCAAGGTGGTGGTGAGACAAGCAGCAGCCTTTGGGACAGGTTTGTGACTGGGATCGTGGCACATTGCTTGCTTAGAGAAAGGCACATGCTGTATGGAGATTAGCACTGTAGAAAGAGACCTGGGAGTCCTGGTCTATGGCAAGTTGAACCTGAGTCAGCAGTGCCCTGGCGGCCAGGAGGGCCAGCTTTGTCCTGGCGGGGGGGCATCAGGCACAGCATCGCCAGCCAGGCAAGGAAGGGGATTGTCCAGCTCTGCTCTGCACTGGGGAGGCCTCAACTTGAGTGCCAGGGGCAGTTTTGGATGCTACAAGGTGACAAGAAAGATATTAACCTATGAGAAAGTATCCAAAGGAGGGCAGTGAAGATGGTGAAGAGCCTTGAGGGGAAGCCATGTGAGGAGTGGCTGAGGTCACTTGGTCTGTTCAGCCTGGAGGAGACTGAGGGGAGACCTCATTACAGTTACAACTTCTTGGTAAGGGGAAAAGGAGGGGCGGGCACTGATCTCTTCTCTGAGGTGACCAGTGACAGGACTCAAAGGAATGGAATAAAGCTGTGTCAGGGGAGGTTTAAGTTTAAGGATATTAGGAAAAGGTTTTTCATGCAGAGGGTTATTGGACACTGAAAGAGGCTTCCCAGGAAAGTGGTCACAGCACAAAGCCTGACAGAGTTCAAGAAGCATTTGGGCAATGCTCTCAGGCACATGGTGTGATTCTTGGGGTGTCCTGTGCAGGGCCAGGAGTTGGACTTCGATGATCCTTGCGGGTCCCTTCCAATACAGGTTATTCTCTGATTCTATAATTCTATGCCATCCTGTGGGCACAGGTCACCTCCAAGGGAGGCTTTAAACAGAGGCAGAGGAGACATGGGCCATGGGTGCCAGATCAATCAAGAAAGCAAAAGAGCATTGATTATGTTCTTCCCTGCTTGACTGTCAAGTTCCTCTGTGTACTTCCTCACTGGTTCTTGGCTATACATCCCTCTTCCCACTCCTGCTGTGAGTGGTAGTAGCATAGTAACTAGAATTATAAGCTGAACAGAGTGACTCTCTGCTGGCTTTAAATTCCCTGAAAATAAGAGCAAGGATGTGCAGGTCCTTGAATTCATCCGCTCTGCCTGTCCTTGCTTTTGGATGAGTCTTGCATGAACTCAGGACCTGCAGAATAAGGAGCACCCACAAGAGGGAGAAAGGGCTTTACATGGTCTCAGTGTAAGAAGGAAAATTTTATGTTTTGCACTAGGGCATCCTCATCCTGGAGGATATCCTGCTCCAGGAATGTTATTTTTCCCTCTTGAGATAGCAGAAATTTATTTTAACTATGGTGTTGCTGTGAGCCTGGTTTCATCTGAGAAGATAACAGAAACGGTGCAGACCTATAGAGGTCCCTCACCGTTCTGGAAAGGTTTGCTATACAAAGTATGTCTTTCTGGGTGACAAGCTGCTACAGGAGGATCTTGCCTCCTAAGCTGTAATTTCTCTTTGTCTCTTCGTCAAACCCAGCACAGATATGGATGTGCATAGCAAAAATTTGCCTATTTGGACCAAATGTGCCATGAAAAGAGGTTTTCTAATTGGAACCTCCTCACCATTTCCAGGGGGGAGGACATAGAAGAGGAATCTACTTGCAACTGTAGCAAAGATCCTCCAGCCTCTTACATTCCTCTCACTACCTGCTTTATTCCTTAGGGTTAAAATGCTTTATTTGTTCATTGAAACAAAAGCCCAACAACAATAGTAGAGAAATAGTCTCATGAGATTAAAAGACACGTAGACCTGGATCACTCAGTCACAGCAATATGAATATACAAGAGTGTTTGTCTCCAAACACATGAATAAACTTGTTTTGATTAAGTTCTCTGCAGGTAACCCATGATCTATGTTGAATTAATAGCATAAAACACTTCACAGACCAAAATTGTTACTTCCTGTTTCTCCCAGAGCATTCCCTTCTCAGTTATTATCAGACAGTAGAAATTGCCTAATTCTTTGTAAATATCTTGTTGGTTTGTCAGGTTTCTTTTTTTGGGGGGGAGGGGGGAGGGATTTTGGTTGGTTGGTTTTGGGGTTTTTTACATGGGTGAGGTTGTTAGAGGGTTTTTTTGTTTGGTGATTTGGGGGATGTTTTGCTATAATGCTTCTAGAAGGCTAGGTTGGAAGGTGAAACTTAGGTTGAGTTACGCAGTGTACATAATAGTAGATCATCTATAATTTGTAGCCTACTAAAACCCCCTGTGATAACATTTCAAATTCTTTGAAATTCAGAAGATATAAAATAGAATATGAAATGCTGTGTTTGATGCATCCCAGGATGCCAGGGCACACTGGTGGCCCATACTGAGCCTGCTGCTGACCAGCACCTCAGGTCCCTGATCTGAAGGGCTGCTCTCCAGTCACTACTCTTCCAATTTATACTTGTTTCTTAAGTATCTTATGTCTCTTTGTATTGGGTTTAGATGGCAAAGTGTTGGTAGCCGGGTGGGCTGCTTCTAGGCTGGCCTCTGTGGCTGCCAGCCACATTTCAAGGGTAGTGTGCAGGATTTTACCTCTACTTTCCAAAAAAGTGGATAAAGATTCAGTGTGGTTGGCTGAGTTGTGTCACTCTGAAGCTTTAAATAGCATCATCAGTCTGGCAGAGCGAGCAGGACACCATGTTTCTGCAATGGCACACCAGCCAAGGGCAACAGTGCTCTGTGTAGCTCTCAGTTTTAGAATACAGAGAAGAAGTGTCAATGACTGGGAGGGGTGCCTGTGAAATGCCTGCCTTGTTCCTGAAAGGGAGCTCTCTGGATATAGTCACACTTTTATTTTGGTACTGCTGAAAAGTTGTAGCTTTAACAGTGTGGTTTGTCCAGGGCAGATTCTTGAAAGATATTTTTTGCGGATTATGAACAGGTTCTGTCTCTCAGCAATTCTTTACTTTGCACTTAGCTTTCCCAGAATTAAAGTCTGAGAATTGGTGGTGTTGTAGTCAGGCTGGACTGATTTTCCCATGACGAGTTCACTTTCTTTGCACAGTAAGTGTGCACAGCTCAAGGGATGGTTCTTACAGCTACAAGCAGGGCAGATGTAATTTCCTTACAGAGTATCACTAATGCCCTCAGCTCCAGCCATTCACATGCCAGTGCAGAGCTGAGTATCTCCCATGTGGTTCCATGCTTGCCTTTTCTTCTAGGATGCCCCCCGAAATGGATAGGCTTTTTGAAGCAACTGGTAATTTTAAAAATGTCTCATTTTTAGACATTTCCTGCCAGGCCTAACTCAAGATTCAACAAGTTTGAAGAAGGTTTTTTACACCTTTCACATGAAACCTGAAGAGGAAGTTCAGCAAGGAGTGCAATAAATAAGGTTGGAAGGTCCTAGGAAAGGTGAAGAAGGCCTGCAAAGCTGTTGGATGTTAAAGCTAAAACTGGAGAGCTATCTAGGTTGATTGCATCCTTTGCCTTTGCAATCCTTGTTTGCAAGTATGTAATCAGCAGAACACTGAGGGACAGTTTTGTGGGCTTTCCCACTCTTGCTTGCTAAATGGTCCTACTAGCTTGTACTTCTTTAGTAAGTCCACTTTATGACGCTGTACAGAGCTATTGAATTGTTTAACTCTGGTTAATTCCTATTAGGCTGTGGAAGAACAAAGTGAAATAGCAAATGAGTTTTGTATTTGTTCTAGATTATTCATCTTATTTCTTACCATGACTTATAAAAGCCAGAAGTACCATCAGATCATCTCGTTAGACTTGTTACATGACAGACTGTTACCTGCCATGCAGTTACTTAAATGTTAATCTTGATCACCTGTGGCTGGTCAAAGTCTATCTTAAAATGATCTCTTTTCTTTTATAGATATCAGGAATGGTGAAGTCACCCCATTTCATGGAGGTATGTTGTGGTCAGTGATCATCTTCCAGCAATGAGTATTAGCCTCATTTAGTTTGGCCAGAGCCCAGATATTAGCACATTACATCTTTTCCTAGTAACTTAAAAGCTATTGCATAACCACTGTTTCTTTAGTATGGTCAATTTTATAAAATGTGCCAGGTTTACATCACAGTCTTCTTTTTGTCAAACCAGTAGATTCAACCCTTCAAATTCTGATTATAAAACCCCCTTTATTTGTGTCCAGCTGTATCTGTGCTCTCTCACTCCCTCCAATTCTTCATTGTTGCTTTATCAAATGCAGGCTCCAGTACCCTTCCCACTACTGCTGTACACTGAGATTTACACTGCTTTGTTATTCCTATATTGTTATGTATAAATGAGTTCCCAGTCTCCATATACAAAAGCCAGTTGTCCTCATTTGCCCTTAGAGACTTCTGACAAGTTGTTTGTCTTCCATAAGCTGGTGAGTTAGTTTTTCCACACTCCAGTCTTCCCTTTCATATGGGGGAGTAAATTGTAACATACATTTGTCATTCCCTTAATCGTAACTTCTCACTTCAGTGCATTAGATTTTACCAGGTTAATCAGGCCAGTCTATCAAGCAGGTCAGATCATGCTGTATGACTGCCCTGTCTGCAGTATTACTTCATCAATCTTCGTTCTAAATCTGGCCAGTCAGGGTGCCTTGTTTATTTTCAACGAATTCATGAAAACATTCAATAGAGTTTGAGACTGGTAAACTCTTACAAATCCATCAGAAGAAAACTTTTTTTCAGTTAGGTTTACCACTGAGCACTACTTCTCAAATCAGTTGGAAAAAAATATTTTCTACCGTAGTAATATCTACTTTATTTTCAGTCTTTGCATAACAAGATCTTACTATTTTTTCGCAGTAGACTAAAACCCCTGATTTTGCAGGATAGAGCAAAATATGTCTTTTCATATTGAAAAACACTATTTCCTACTTACTGGCTTCCAGAGACCGCTCAGGGCTTACCAAAGTTGCTTATCAACTTACAGGGAACCTCTGCCTAATGCTAACCCCAGAAAGATCTCTTTTCCATGCATTTACCTTGCATCACTGCATTGCTATCCCATGCACCTTTCTGGGATGGCAGCCTGTAATTGCTTTGACATCCTATGCAGGCTTATTGTGCTCTGGTCACTTAGAGACAGCTTCAGTAACCTGGTTTGCTAGATCAATGCATCCATAGGACAGCACATGTTTTGGTCTCACAGTGGCATCACCTCTGCAACATACCTAAGATAAGGAAATTAAAGAACTTCTCTTCATAGTCCAAACATAAGAAAGACTTTCATAAAGTTTAATGAAGACTGATGGAAAGGGAGGTGGAGAAGGAGAAGGAGAAGGAGAAGGAGAAGGAGAAGGAGAAGGAGAAGGAGAAGGAGAAGGAGAAGGAGAAGGAGAAGGAGAAGGAGAAGGAGAAGCACAGTTATATCTCTTTATTAATATCAACTACCAAGAGCTTTCTTGTCCTTTTTCCCTTTTATTTCCCAGCTACATGGTTCTTAAGCTCTTTACTGAAACATCTGGCTAGGCATTTAGTTAATATGCAAGTGAGATAGGTTCCTTATTTCTGCCTTTATACAAAGTGTTTCAGACAGAATTTTTGCTCCAAATCTCCCCTGATGTTTTTATACACACACACATGCACACACACACATACATATATAAGGAATTTGATTGGGTGGAACCATCTGCTGTCCAGACAGTAAATTGTACTAGTTAATGACTATCCTAAGGCCAACTAATTACACATCAACAATCTTTTTTTGGGGAAGCACTCCCTTGTGTGGTGGGGTGCAGTTTGCAGTGTATAATTGCTTTGTATGCTGAAAGCTATATATAATGTAAACATGCATATATTAAAAATGCTGTGCAGAATGTATGAAACATAAATGTAGGGAATATATGCAACTTGAAACTAAATCTTGATTTAAAGTAAGTATTTCTATTAACTATTTAAGGGAAGATGGAGCATTTGGTGTGAATGACTACCAGCCCACATTTTGAGGAATAGCAAGAGAACCAAGTGCCTCCATGTATGATAATTGATTTTTAGCTAGTCAAATATTGTGTCCATTATAGCAATGGCAGCCAGGGTAAACAAACTAATGGCACATTACCACATCCTTGTTGCTACTTCTTCAAATTGGCACAATATTAGCTTTCTTTCAACTTTCTGCTGTTCTGCAGTATACCAAGAATTAAAATAGCTGAATCATAAATAGTCAAGAATCCTAGACTATGCTTTGGGAACTAATTGGTGAGAATGATCTCTGATCTGTCTTATTATGTGTTGTATGATTATGTATTCATTTTCATTATTCATTGATGAAGCAAGTAAAGTAGCTTTGTTTTGAACATAGAATACAAATATTTTATTAGCATACTTGCTTTAGCTACATAATCAGTAATTATTTTGCTTTCTATGTGAAGTAATAAATCCAAACCTTTGATAGCATTTTGCTTTCTCCTTATATACATTTCCTTTTTATTTGCACATACGAGCTTATCATAGTCTCAGACTTGTGGAAATACAGTGATTAATTAATTTTCCTTTAAAGTCATATCTGTGCAATGTGATCTAACTGAGTAGGTTTTAATTGTTACATCACATGGGGTCAAAGTATCAAAACCATGTGAGAGTTGTATGCAAGAGCTGTTTAGACAGGTTTTCACATGCTGTAGTAATGTGTGGATCCCTTACATTTATTATAATGGATATTCAGCAATGTTTGCCACTATGAATTTGTCTTTCTTTAATCTGTGTTTTCTTGACCTGACCTAACAGTCATGCTTGACTTTGATGTCTGTGAGTTTTAGTCTAATGTTGCAATAGTGATTTAATTTAGCATGTAATAGGATGTACTTACATAGTTGCCTATCTCGATCTCCTGGAGAATGTTTCTTTCCTTACGCATTTCTGAAGCACTTCCTTAATATGTTTTGCAATTGTTACTTTAAAGTCGTTCCATCTGGAGTTGTTGACATAGTTTAATCTTTGTGATCAACCCTTTTGTGAGTAAGTGGCCACACTAGATTCCTGCACAGGTTTGTATTTTATTCAGCTGGAGCATGTGGAATGACAGTGAGACTCTTTTGCTTACCAGTCCCAAATTCTCCCACATTTGACTCCACAGACAACTGTGAATCCCTTTGGAGTCCCTGAGAAATGGCATTGTTTTGTTAGTACCCGTATGGAGTCGTGTATGCAGCATCACTGAGACCCCATCCCATGGGCAGCTGGCACAAAGCACGGGTGATAGCTCAGATGGCACAAAAGGAGCCTTGACTCCCAATAAAAGTTGTGTTTGTTAAGCACTGCTTACATGACCTACCAGGTGCCCTGGAAAGGCTATCACTCCATCTTCCCAGTGACAACACACTGTATGTGGGGCAAGATTGGCTGCCATGCGCAACAGTACAGATTGCACAACAAATGAACAACAAATGAACGAGGCAGATACTGGATGCAAGAGCTTCTGCAACAGCCAGGCCTTTCTCATACAGGGAAGAAGCACAAGGAATTTCAGCAGTGCAAGATACAGTACATCACCTAACCCTGTGCTTCCTCTTCAGCCTACGAGAGGAATGGGAAATGCCCACTGTAGCTGGCAGCCTATCCTCATCTGAGTATGCCTTACCTGAGGATGTCCTTTTTCCGTAGCTTGTGTTTTCTCACCAAGGCTCTTATACTGGAGACATCTGCATCAGATATGGGCTCTGGTTTCATAGTGCACTGCCCTATCATCTTTTGTATCATAGAAAATGACAGAAAAGTAAGGAATTTCATTATACCAAATCCTGAGGCATTGCTATGTTGAGAAAAGCAGTCTCCTGATGTCTGCTGAAACACTCTGGCTATACATCTCTCGGCTGAAAAGGCAATGCACTCAGAAGGGTGCCATAGCCTTTTTTACACTGAGGAAGTAAATGGGACCCTGCGTTACAATGGAGAAGGATTTGAGGAACTGCCAGAATCAGTGGTGAACCTGTGGCCTTCATTGGGGTCCCCTTGATTTTGCCTGGGGCTCTCAAATGACAGTTCTCATGGGAAATTGCATTTTTCTCTCTATAGTAAGGAAATGCACTCTGGAGACCAACAGATTTGCTCATAAACTAGATTCTTGTAACATATTTTATCCCTTGGAGCTAACTGCATTGAACACTGGAAATTTAAAGGTGATGATAGCATATGATATCGTGTAGGTTAGACAAGAATAGTAAACTCGAAGGCATACTTTACCAGCACTTGCTGATTTTGTTAAGACACCAAGATACCATTAACTTACTACAGCTGAAAAGGTTTAGAAGCCAGTTATTTCAGGATAAATTGCTTTAGCATCCCAATGTCTTTTAGCATCTGATGGGACACTACAGTGATGTTGATAAGAACTAGAATACACAAGGCAGGGCATGCCTTACAAAGAAAGACTAATTTAAGAACTTGATATATAAGCTCCATAATTAAGAGGTATTGCTTTTATGCATATGCACAGGTCTTCTACAAGTCAGTTTAGAAGAGAGATTATGTTCTATGAAAGAATAAACAGACCAAATAACCTTGCAAATATGAGCTACTGTCAGTATTTGTCCAGAACACTTAGTTCTTGGAGAGTTTCTGTAATATTTTCTCAATTTACATTTTCTCTGAGTTTGAATAAAGTTAGCATGTATGTAACAACAAATATCTTTACTTCCATTTGTCACAGGGAGGAGCATACAGAAACCTTTTAAAAGCAATATAATTCTCCTGGTGGATAGAAACAATCCTTTTTGTGCTGACTTTATTGTATGGTCCAAATTTTCTCAAGCCATTTCATTTTTTCTATCCTAATGCCTTCATGGTTTAGTTATACACTTGGCAGTGCTGGTTTAACAGCTGGACTCAATGATCTCAGAGGTCTTTCCAATCTAAAATTTATATTAATCTATATTTGAATTACAGATTAATATGTTTATGTATACCTTTCTCATTATGACATATATATTTGTCTAGTTCAAATAAAGGGCATATAGGTCATCAGCAGGAACTATGTGGATCAGACAAAGTTTCACAGCCATTGCCATATTAAAGCCTGGTTCTTGTGAATGATATTTAGCATTGCTGTCAGGGGGATTGTTATGATCTCTTGATCTCTGACATGGACTTGAACATTTTTGCTTTTATTCAGATAGGCCACAATGTAATATTACTTTTAATGCCTGATGCATCATACTGATGCACAGTAGCTCCATTTTAGCGTATCTCTGAGTAGAAGATGGCTGTTTCTAGTAAAGGTACTAATGAGGAAAAAACAAGAAGGGCGTTCTGTGAAGCTCACTTTCTCCTATGTTCAGAAAGGTGGTCTTAAAAATCTGAGAGGAAGATGTGCTGAGGCACATGATATCAAAGAGCCTGTGATATACAGACAAGAAGAAGGATAATCTGTAAAGGGCAGAGAAGCTGTAAAGAATGGGAAAGGGGCTGAAAAGAGCAATCATGAAGAACTATTGAGAAAAGATGAAAACAACCCACAAATTCTGTCTGATCTTTTGTTTGTCCTTAGCAGTCACTTTAATAAATCTTTGGATAATTAAATCTGATCCAACCCATGGCTTTGAGCATTACTGTTAAAAGTGGCCTAACTCAGTTGTAGTTTTAGAATTTGTTTATGTTAGTCTTAGCATCAGACTAGTCAGGGGAAAAAAATCATTGCAGAAAAAAGCCTTAAATGACAATCAGTTCAAGGCAGAGCAACTTTGGGTGATCTGTGTCTCACCACTAGCTTGTCAGCTGACAGACAGAGCCCAAAATTGCCATAAGTGTGGGATGGCCCTGCATAGTTTCTCTGCTCCTTGAGCTGCACTAAATGTATCATTTGACCACTGGGGCTATGCACCACAAGTCAGCACATTTCCTTCAGAGTTGTTGCAGTCCTCTCTTGTCAGTCTTTCCCTCTGATACTTCCCATTTGTCCCAAACTTGTCTCAGATGCTTATAAAGCTGCTGCTGAACTTCCACAGATTGCAGCCTAGGGTTTCACAGAAACCCCAGCTTAATAATGCTCCCTTGATGCACCTGCACACAAGCTACCACTGCACAGCCTGTACTTTACAGACAACAGCCCCAAGTCAGGCTATCCGCTTCACCATCACACAGCCTTGGGTGATCCTGAACTGGAGTATGGCTGGAAGTTTGTACTTGTACTGGTACTTGTCGTTTTGAATTTTGCATTCCTTGCAACCCTGGTAATCACAGAACCTCTTCTTTGTTATTTGAGTGAACACCAGAGAGGATTTTTCATTTATATGCTAATAGAACTTTTGCCCAAGGGTGTTTTGCAGCTTCACATTTCAACAGAGTGAATCACAACAACCAAACCAAGTTCCTCAATGTCAGGTTCCCTCAGCATCAGTAACTTTGGAAACAAGTGACTAAAGAGGACATACTGAATACCCAGGGTGAGATTCACCTCAGCTACCTTCAGTCATTCAGAAGTTAGGTGTCAAGTGTAGCCTGGACGTTTAGGCTTCTCCAGAAGAATCCAGTACAGAGGTGTTTAGTTACTACTTGCAGTTGTCACACTTTCTTTTTCATCCATTCAATACAGAGAAAACACAACCAGCTTCTACTATCAGTCTAACTTTTAGATGACTTAATGGTCAAGTGTATTCTAAGTGCATACCTTGTGAAAAGGATGTGTTTACCTGAAAAGGAATATTGTTTCATAGCAACTTTGAACTTTGAACTAATTTAGGAAATTCAATACCAGTGTCAGCTTTGAGTCAGAGGTACCTTTGGCAACCTCTGACTTGAGTTTAAAGAACAGGTATTTCGTATAGGGAAGGCTTGAGTCAGGAAAGAAAAGTTAGTTGTTAGGCAACAAGCAACTCTAACTCATCTTCCTAAGAGATGCTGAAGGCTTCTTCCCCCACCTCATTTCCTTTTGTCTTAAAACCAAAGGTGCAATATCACAGTGTAAATGAAAACAGGATTTCATGAGAAAACCTCACTCTCATGAATTTCTGTCCTTTGCAGAAACAAGAGCTGGAGGTGACCACCTTTGTGGGGCAAATTACAAAGAAATGGTAGCAAAATAGTCTCATTCCTCTGTCGTGGTACTGAAACTCTTCTAGGCACGTCAACCAAGGACACAGGTAGGTAGTAGCAGAAGAAATAGAAAATGTGTGTATTTTTGTGTGTACAATTACTTTTGTCTAAACTGTTTCTGGTCATCATTTTTACAGAAAAAAAATATTCTAAAACTTTCTTTTACAGAAATGCAAGTGCTCATATTAAGCAAAGAATAAGCCAAAGCATGGCAGAGGTTTGTGACTCTCCTTAACTCTTTGCTGTAGGTTATCTAATTCTAGCTTCAGTTAAGCAGTTCCAGAAATTTTCAATACAATGAAGGTGAGAAAGAAAGTTAAAAGCAAACTTTTTGCTTGCACTTCATAATAAAATAAATGTGCTTATTTCATAAAACAACAACAACAAAAAAAGATGATGTAGATATAAAATTAAACCTAAGAAATCAAACTTCTGGAAGGATGGAATACTACGTGTAAGATGATCAGATTGTCTTAGCTTGTTCTTCTTGTAACAACAACTTTTCATGTTGATTCCTCTGTTCACATTAAAAAAAAGGTGTAATGAGAGAGCTAGAAGTCATTGGGTTTGTGCCGAGTTTCTGTCAGTCAAGGTCATTGTACAAAACTCATAGCCACAGTCAGAGTGACTGTGATTTCATACATATGCCTGTCTCTAAGAGGAAGCAGGATGCTTTGTCATCCTATTAATCTCAAGTTCTTTCATAAGCACTACTTTTAATCATTTGGGAGGACTTTCAGTACAAACGTATGTGTGCCTAATAATGCTTGCATAATGTCTCAGAAAATTTAATCACTCAGCTTCCTAGAGGTGTGCTGAATAGATGCAGATCCTCATCAGATTAAAAAAAAAAAACAACAACAACAAAATGTACAGGATCAGTCCACTAAATTCCAATAATCTGCTAATAGCGTCCAGCTGGCTGATGATTTGAATACAGTTGCTCAGAAATCTGGATGCTTTTTGTATCGGGAAATTACATTTTGGTTTGTTGAAACATTTTATGAGTTTACGAGGTGAAATGTTTGAGTCTCATTTAAATTTGTTAAGTTGCATACTGTATTAAATGTGAAGCCCAGAAATAAGTAACACATTTCAAATGGAAAAGTGATACGTTATGTTTTAGGGAGTAGAGAAATGTTGCTTATCATACCTGCTTTAATTTCTTTTGAGATAGAATGCTACAAGAAAAGCAAGTGTGTACACTTGCAATAGCGCTTTTCAGGGAAAAATGTTCCTTCAGAAGAATTCTTATTATCTTCATCTGTAAATGTTTTCATTCTAATGATCATCTCCATAGGTTTTTTTGTTGCTTTTTTTTTTAATTTATTTTTTATTATGGAGGCAATCAGGTGTGGAATTCAGGGTGTTTGCATAGAGATAATACGTAGATGTGTTTATTAGGCTATTGCTATCCTCACTTATAGAATATCAGTGTAAGACTCTCTCTCATCAATGATCTCTATCATATAGTCAATCAGGTTACAGCTGCTACTGCATTTCCTTGAGCCCCCAGGTGGGAATGATTTGGTCTCTCAGCACACTCTGCTCAGTCACAAGACCTGCAGATATAAAGGCTCACACCTTATAGCAGCTGCTCTTTGGACAAATAATGTGGGTGGGAAATTTCCTTGTTTCAGAAATCATTGAGGGGTGGAGCTCTGACTCAGTGTAATAAAACACCTGTTCAGCAACTTCTGACACTTCTTCAAGATTGTAAATTTGTTTCAGGAGGCACTGGCAATTGTGGTGCCGTTCACAGCAGCTGCTTTTAATGTAGCAGTGATCTCCATGGCATCAACCTCTGTCTTACCTCAGGTAAGTGGAAAACAGAACAACCCTGGCAGGAGTCTCTGAGTTTTTGATTCAGATTTGCCCCTGAACTACAACAGGTCAAGTCTACTGTTACCTATAGGACATAAATTTCCAGGAAAACAATATTGTCCTTTCTTGGATATCTGCAGTTACACCAGGACATGGAGTCAGAATCCTTCTATATAGCACAGAACTTGCTGCCACATTCCTGGCACGTTCATTTGATTCATCACTGTGAGGAGGTGCAAATTGCCCATTCCATGTTGGAGTTCTACACTGAGGAATAAGTTAAAAAATTGATCTTTACCCTCCTTCATCCCCTGTTGTTCTTCCCTTAGCAGCATTCAAGCAGCAAATCAGGACTCTTGGGAAATGAAGAAAGAAAATGGATGATGCACTATGTAGCACCAAGCGAGGACGCTAAGGTACCAACTTCAACAAACTAAAATTACATGAGACTAAAACAATACTTTTTTGAGAAGGGTAGGATCTTCTTTTTTCCCCAGATTTGGTTATTAAAGATTCACATGCTTATGTAGAATTAGAAACATTAAATGATAGAAAATTTTCTTCAGGTATAAAATCTGCATACCATTAATTTTTATTCCTTGATCTATTTACACAATGTGTTATTTTCATGGGTTTAGTCCTTACAGAAATTCCTTAGTGAAAGTGTTCTCAATTTGCTGTTAAAATGGGCCTGATTTTGCCCTCCTTCTAATGCTGTCTATCTCTACTGATTTAATGGAGCTTTAGCCCAGAGCGAATAGAGAACGTTGTCAGAGTCGGACAGTCAGAGCATGGTTGTTGGTGAACCCTTGGAGTTTGTCATTAATGCCAGTTTCCAGAACAAATGTGCACTTTGATCACTGTGCATCTCTTCACAATGAAAGAACAACTCTAGTAAGCTTTGCAGGGTCTGTGACAGAGATATAATTGCATCACACACGTAGCAGCTGTATCAGTGATGATTTTTGTAGTTGGCATTGTGTCAAGCTGCCTCAAAGTAAAACCTGGAAACTCCAAACAAAAAGAAAGTTTGCTTTTGATGACATCTTAAATGATGTGTGATTGAGTGTCTATAGCTCATAGGACACCTGTATGTTTAATTATTTTTAATTTTTTTTGTATCCAGACTACCAAATGAATAGAAAATTACAAACACTGTTTTGCTTAAGTGTGTCACAACCTTATCAAACTGATTGATCAAACTGATGTCTTGTTAACAGCATTCTGGCATCTCCTGCAGATGGAAATTAGTGTACAAAAGGGTGACAAGCTACCAGTGGGGAGTGAAACTTGATGTAAACAGCAAAGTAACACAACCAAAACTGTCATGGCATTTAGGTGTTCCTAATTTGCTGTGTGTGTGCTAAAGCTCAGCAAGAGAATGCACTAAAGCAGGAAAAGCAGCAAGTGGGGAAAACAGTGATCTAATCTCCTTAGCAGTTTTGTAATGATTTAATGTATTCATACTGAAGTTGTGTTTTGGTTTAGAATATCTATGGCTAAAAGCATCCAACCCTTTTTTACCACTAACATAGTTACATTTACATAAAGATTGTTAGAATCCAGCAAATGTTTTTGAATATACATGGAGTACTATAAAAATCAAAATTCTGTGGCCATAAACTCCTGCATATATAGGGCTATGGGAACCTTTCCACAGCTTCAATTCATTATTCATGTCATAATTTCTCCCTACCAAATGAACATCTGAAAGTCCTGTTGGTTATCCACAGGTGTTTAATAACAAAGACATTCTCAGATATTCTTTATTTGCTTCCTGGCTTTGAGTACATTTTCTCTCCTCTGTAATAAATCCTGGCAGAAAATTGGCATTAAAGGCACAGACTTGTCTAAGCTGGCCAATTTCTGCCTCTTACTTGCATTGGGTTTCCTGGGTAGCTTTTGGTAATTGCCTCAATTTTTGCAAGTCATATCTTGCCATCTTCAACTGGAGGATAATCATTTGTAGAGAGCTATTAGAAAGGATAACATGCTTGTAGCAGACCTTGAGTCCCAGAAGAAATAAACAGGTATAAAGCTTTCCTTAATGCAAATGCTCAAACGTTTGCCTAAGTACTTGTTTCAGTTTGAGAGGACTTTGCATAGCTGTGTGATAAACTGAATAATAATTACTGGATTTGGTTTAGAAAAACATGCCTGGGGCTGTTCATGGAATTTGGCTGTTGTCTATCTGTAGTGCAAAGCCAAATATGGCCCACTGGTAAATTTTTAGGAAAATGTAACAACAATTAATAATTGTGAAACCCCTTTCATATTTTAAAGTGGATGGGAGCATCAAGAGAACATCTCTTTAGTTTTTTCAGGGAGTCCTGATCTGACAGTTTTTCTTAAAGCAGCTCACACATGAATACAGGAAAGATGAACCATACTAAAGGAAGACCATAAACGGTTGAGAGTAAGGGAGCCCATATTTACAGTAAATCTAGAATCTAGAAATCTTATCACTGGATATTATTTGTTAGTGTGTTGTCTTATACAGAATAATTACTTATTTCCAAAAATGAAAGAAAAAGGTGTTTTCCTGGGGAAATCATCAGCTTAAAAAGATAGATATTGGCTTATCACCTGTATATGCACTCAGAACAGATACACAGTAACACAGAGAACAAGAAACCAGAAAGCATAATCTCAGCTCAAGATTAGCAGTATTAACACAGGTCAGAGAGGCTCACCAAAGTTTTCTGCTTGACATAAAATCAGAATTCAGAGAACTAGGAGAATTTTAATCAGTTTTTGTTCTATGTAAGTGATAAATGTTAAGCACATTCCTCAGCAGTTTTCTGCAAAACTAGAAAAAGCCATGACATTACCAAGGGCCCTGTCACCCTACCTTGTTAAAAAAAGTCACCCGTGATTGAAGTGCCATGTAAGGTTACTTTCTGCAGGAGTAACAATGAGCCTTTAAAGGAGGCTGCTCAGTCTGCCCATCCCTCTGCCATTGCAGGGATAAGTTCAGAGGATCGGGACACTTGAACATGCCTTTGTTAGAGGGGACTGGAAGAGATTTACTCATCTGTTTACTGTGGATCTACAAAATTTTTGGTAATACTTCCTTTATTCTAAGTGTCAGGAGTTGCTTAATTAATATGGATTGCAAATTTTGTGCTAAAAATGGCTGCTTATGATAATTAATCACTCATGGTTAGTTGATTGCATTAACAGCTTGCTTAACTTAGAACTTTATTAATGTAACACAAATAATAATCAGCAGAGGCAGCACACTTGCTTTTTTGTTTATTATTATCAAAGCATTATTGCAATGAAATGATGACTAGAGGGAGGGAAGATTAGTTGCATGGCTTCCATTGATAGCACCAGGGACTTGAGCTTCAAGTACCTGAAGAAGTTATTTTTCTCTTTTAATTATATGCAGTATTTTTCATGCCTGGCATTTGGCCATCAGAAAAGTTACAGAGAGTAATTTTTCATTAACTGCCTTCTCTAAGGAGGATGTCTCAGAGATTTGCTTTATAGTTAATAGTTTGCTTAATAGTTAGTTCTTTTCAAAGGCATTGGTGTCTCAAATTATTATTACTATGATCACTGAAGAGTTTTCCTCTTTTGATGCCCTAGGGAGGAATGAAAATATTTTCTGAAAGAGAGCTGTTTGGGGTTTTTTTTCTGAAGAACTTTGATTTGTGTGGTATGGCCATCTGAGTGTTACACTGAGTGTATTTCAGAGTACAGACTGGTTCTGTGTGCTGTGAACAACCTTTTCTAGCTAGTAAAAATGCTGAGGATACGGAGATAAAACTAGCATTTTCATTATTCTTTCAAATTTAAAGTAATCGTTGTTCTTGGCGGCAGGCTAATACGAGGAGGAATTTGCACTGTATGTATCTTTCAGGTTCCCATCACTAGCTCTTTCCTCTGTTCTTAATTCCTTGAATCCCTTTTTCCATTCTCTCTCTCGTGTTCTTGGTTCCATGACTGAATGCTGGGTGTGGTCTGGCTGGCATTGCCAGTACCTTGCTCTCACAGCACTCTGTTGGGCACTGCAGTGAGATTTCTTCCAGTACACAGAGTTTACATGCACAGGTTGCACTGGGTTTTCTCTTTCACAGCCCCTACCCAGAGCTCTTCTCTTGGACCTCAGAAATAACTCTTGCTTCTCATTCAGACAAATTTCTAATCTGTACATTAAGGCTGATTGGGTACTCTGCCCTATTGTTCCCTTGGTAAGCTCTTCAAATTTAAATAAACTGCTGCTTTTTGCACCAAGCCATCTACCTGTAACACCAAATATCCCTATCCACTTTCTCACAACAATTCCACGTAAAATGAGGTGTCTGAAGCCTTGCATAATCTTTGATACTGTCTAATCTTTGTCATATTTTACTGCTCTTCATGGAAACACTGGGTGTGTTCTAACGTTTTATTCATTCTTTTTTGCTGCTTCTTTTTGTTTTCTTTCTTACTGTAGCCCCTCCCACCCCATACTCTTTTATCAGTTTGTCTCCCTTTGCATGCAAAGTAGGAGGTTCTTGTGATGCATTTGTCCCGTAACCTCTTCCCTAGTCTGCTGCAGTGTCACACAGGAATGAAAGCACAAACTACTTGGTGAAAACATGTGTTGTCAGGGCCCACACTTGTTTCTTTTTCTGTCATTCTACTTAAAAAGTCATGGTTGTTCATACACATCTCTGACAATCTTTAAAGACACATGTTCCAGAATTCTGGCTGAAGGAGTGCTGTCTTTAAAGAAGGCTAAGAGATCACCAGTTCCTTCAGCTCTTTATTTCTCCTTAATTATGTCTGTTAAGTTTTTACATTTTTCTCTAATTTGAGTTCTACTTTTGAGAAAGTTTGGAAACAAAACGACAAACCAGATGAGTTTGTGTTCTTTTAAGAACAAAACAGTTTGAGGTAAAAAGACATGAAGTTGTTTCCTGTTGGAAAGATGGAAGAGGAATGGTCTAACAAAAATGGACAAAAAAGTAGTGTAGAGCAGTCTCAGCCTGTGTTCTGATGATGCTGAGATCTTACCTCCCCTGCTTAGAACACAGCCCTGTAAAATATCCTGTGCCCTACATACGACTTTGAGCAACAGTGATTAATTTGTTTTTTAGTTTTGGAATACACCCACCCAGAAGCCAAGATATTCTACTCCTTGTAGCCTGATAAAGAGAATGCATTTGTCTGACACTTTGGTCACTTGTTGTTTTGGGTGTGCTGCTTCTGTACCTCACAGCAAAAAGTGTTAGCATTTTAACTGGT
Organism: Climacteris rufus; assembly: GCA_013398175.1. Classification (NCBI taxonomy): domain Eukaryota; kingdom Metazoa; phylum Chordata; class Aves; order Passeriformes; family Climacteridae; genus Climacteris; species Climacteris rufus. The sequence continues at coordinate 518,411 of VZRZ01001707.1, read as the reverse complement.
GAGCCCACTGAAAACATTCTGACAGTATGATTCCTGGTTATAAGCTTGAGCTCATGGGCAAAGCCTTATGGTTATTTTAGGCACTGGCTAACTTCCATTTAACATGCTTTTCAATTATCCACCATTTTATAAAATAGTCAATTTTGCCATTTCATTAGACAAATTCATAGCCTGAAAATGACTGCTTTTTTTTTCCCTACAAATTCCTTTTATGACCTTCATGTCTTTCATTCTCATAGAAATGAAAATTATTTGGGAGGTTAAGCTAAATTTTGTCATGATGGATTCCCTGTGGTCCAATGCTTTACACAATTCAGCTGATGTCTTGTCTCACTGATTTCTTATCTTTTGACCTTTTTATGAGTCTTTGACTTTTGTCACAGTAGCAGCACCTCTGTATGTGCTTTCTCTTATTTCACTCGAGAGTTTCTCTGTTATTTTAATTGAAGTTTCTCAGAAAATAGATAACATCTGATTATTTCATCATCTTCCACCAGCACTCCTCTATTTAACTTCAGATTGTCTTTTCAGACTTTTGGCCATTAGCTTTCACAACAGCTTCTTTCTTTGGCCACTTCTTCTTGCTGGTGATGTTTCCTGACATGACTACAAGAATTACTGAGCTATTTGTCTTCTGCCATTATCTCAACTTGTCCTTGAGCTCTTTCTGACTATCAGTGACTACCATCAGGCCTCCACTGAAGTGACCACCCATTGGTCACTGAAGTGGCCATCTATTGCTTGATCCCGATATATACTGTACCTTTAGTATTATTTGTCTGAATATCCTTTTGCAAATCCACAAGTGGCATCATAAAAAGTTTGGTCATTTTATAACTTCCAAAACCCCTCACTACTAGAACTTCAAACTAACGCTTTCTTGTTCCTAAATCTGCCTCATTTTAGTGCCTTAACATTTTGATTTCATTCATGTTTTGCTCAAAAGTCCTTAAAAAATTCCTTATTATTTCATAGGCTGACTATCTCAAGGTGACTTTTTTACATATATATTACTTATAGCTGTACTATTTATACTTTCCCCTTCTATTGAAGGTACCAAATTTAGCGTCTGCTGATGACATATTTGTATGCAGATTAAAGCTCTTCATGAAGTAGTAGCAGTCAGACCTCAGGATTTGATAGAGTTTGCATTTCCTTTGCTGTGCAGAGTCTCATCCTCAAATATTCACTGCAGTCATTCTATGTTACCCCTTTCATGTAACAGGACCTGTTACGACTATAATCATACATCAACTTGGGAACTTATTACTCAATACAATCTGAAATTTCTGAAATTCCTCATTTTTTTCTTCTGTTCCCAAACAGTGATAGAGGGAGCCATCCCCTGTGATGATTTACCCTTTTCTTTCAGTCTCTGGGGTACAATAGTGATGCAAGTCTCTTTCCTTTCTGTAAACTTGATCTATTTTGATAAATTTTCCACAACTGTTCTACAGTTAGGGAATAAATATAGCCATCTGTGCTGCAGCCATAGTAAGCTTTGTCTATTTTCTGCATAGTTTTGCTGATACCCTGCTTGCTCTAGCTGCTGCTAGTGGGCATGATGATCATGTTCTATGAAGATATAAAATACATCAAGCACATGTGATTATCACTACTTTTACAGACCCAGTTGGTAAGGCCTGGCATCTTCAACAAGAAATTGGAGAGAGCCTTCTTTGAAATGAAGGATTGTAGTCAAAACTCTGTACTTCATTATACTATTCCATGTCTATCAGTCAGACAAGCACACTCGGTAAAGTAAACCTGTGTTCCCACAAAGCAACCTAGGAGTGTTTGTCCAAAGCTGTGCATTGTGTAGTCCTGAGACATTCCCTAAGACTTTCCTATTCATCCTCTTTTTCCACACCTTCTGTTTGTATGCTTAGATAACTGCAGACTTTAGGGGTCAATGAAGTTTGTGGAGGAAGTGCATTTTGCTGCCTATAGTATTTTTGCTGTGATGCCAAATGGAAGAGACAGCTTTACCAGAACCTGGGTTCTTTTCAGTGTTTGGTTGCATTACCATTGATACATATATTTAAAACTTGAAAATACATTTCTTTGGGGCTTTTTTT
>VZRZ01001707.1:499631-516324 GCA_013398175.1 Climacteris rufus | reverse complement strand
TTTTTTTTTTTTTTTAGCAGGAAGAAGTGACACCTTACTCCTTGCTTACTGTAAGAATCATAAAGCTGAAAAATGCTCATCGGGCAGATTTTTGTAAGTACCAGATTTTCTTATTGATGTTCACTATGCCCTGCTTGTGCTAGATACTGCACAAATGCAAAACACTAAAATCACACTAGCTAAGAAACCACAATTGAAGGCAATATATGCCACAGAATATCTGTTTGCAATTTCACAGGTTTGTTGGGTTGTTGTTTCTTTTTCACATTATTTATCTGCTACATTGGCTGTTTCAGAGGTTTGAAGATATCTTAACACCAGTTTTAACACAGAAGCGTTTACATAACATGCCCATGAGAAATGCATAGAATATAGAGCTGAAATCCATACACACCAGTCCTTCTTAATCTTTGTTTGTCCTGAGCATCATGACATCAGCCACATTGTTATGGATGTTTCTGGCTCTTGCCCTGCAGTGAACGATGTCTAACAGAATTCTTTTGGGGACTGTGATACATGGTATGTTACAGCTTACATGCAAAGTGTTCTAAAAGTGTGTTATATTTGGCCAGCCCTTGCCTGGTGGTCTACAATCACACAAGATTTTCTCTGGAGAATTTTCTTCTGCCATTCCTACATGCTTCTCGTGAATTTGGCACATCACTAATAGCTACAAGTTTGCACATCCCTTTAACATAATGTTCTTCCTTCTCTTGTTTTGCATTTTCTTTCCTTTTTTGGACATCGTGATGAAGTTTGCTGAAGCCATAATAGCCTACAGATAAAATTTTTCACCATCTCTCTGTATTTCGCTCACTTTGGTGTTTCAAGAACATGGATGTCACCCTTGTCAATTTTCCATTCAAGTGGATAGAAGTTTTCAGTTCACATTGTCTGTAATACTGAGTTACAAAGAACAGAAAAAATAGTATAGTATAACAAAGAAGGTCAAATTAACTTCTACTCCTTTTGAGATCTATGAAACCCTGCATTTATGCGCAAGACTTCACCGTCCTTCCTTTGAAGTGTTGATTTAGTTTCTCTTAGTATCACCTTTGATCTAGAATGAAAATTGAACAACAAGATAAGAACCATGATTCATCTGCTTATGCAAAGCGATTGCACAAAGTAAAATGATGCTGCATTCTCAGAAAATAGTGTTACAGTTGTGACCTTGTCCTCCATCCTGAGGACAGGGAGATTTCTGAGAAGTCTTGCTTGGTGAGATGTAGCCATTTTGAAAATTCCCATTATCACCAAAATGTTTGTGCCTGTGGAGCTCAGGATTTGTGGGTTCAGTTTTTAGCTCTGTTCACAGACTTGTTGTATAAGAAGTTTAGGCAAATTTATACATCCAAACATTCTGTACCTCTCTTGCCCTGTCTACAAAACATAACATAGAATATCTTCTCCAACACATTTTGTCTCTCTTATCTATTTCGATGATGTGCTCATTTTGAATCTCCTACTATTGTAGAGGTATTTTAATTTAAGATGTGAGGTAAGGCCTAGAAACACTGAGAAATATTTTCAGATTCTTTTGTTAAATACCAGTAAATAAAACTTAGGGACCCAGTAGGTGAAGAAAAGGATGTCTCTTCTTTCTGTCAGTAATTCCCCAGGTACTCTGTGAGCCTGTTTGAGCCTGTTTCTTAAGGATGTCATATCATAATGAAGCGCTGTAGACCAGGGTACTGTTGAACAAGAAGGATAAACAAATATTAGATATCTCTCTGTTGACTGAGCAGCAACTTACCTCTGTGTTCAAAGAAGCTGAAGTCTCACAGGAAAAGTAGCGTGATACCATGGGATTAAAATCTTCAGTACAACTCAAAAGATTGTAGCTTTCAAGCACTTGATTTTGCACTGCTATTGATTTTCTTTAAGCTTAATGTTTTGGCTTTAACATTTCAACACATTTGAAGTATCAGAAAACTAAAATAGCCACACATGCTAGTGTTGCTAATGAGAATTAGAAAATTATGTTTACCTAGCCTTTTCTCAGCAAAGTCATCTTTCCCCTGGAAAACTGATCATAAGCAGCTGATATAGATGCTATCTGACTGTGAGATATCTGTAGAAGACTGGCAATTTTTGTAATATGTTTCAGATTTCCCTGGATTTTCCTCCTTCGTTTATCAAATCCAGGAACAAGCCACCTCTTCAAACAAGTGCAGCAGCTTCTATGACTTGCTTTTTCTGCCTGCATGCTGGATTCCCATCTTTCTCAGCATGTGCAGTGCTCTGTTCCATGTTTTTTTTTCTCAGTTTGTTGCAAGGGCAGTCACACTAGATCCTTTGGACACAGAGTTTCTACATTTTTCCTTGACTTACTTTCCAAACATGGCTTCAAGGAACACCACTTCTATATATTTCCACTGACATTCTCACTGTTGCAGGCACCCAACTTAATCTTGACTGTTTTCTAAATATGCACCTCAAGATCCATGGGATGTGTGTTTCACAAGCCTGGGATGAAATCCAAGCTTATCCTGAAATCTGATGTTACACCTTTGCCTGTAGACAACACATGCTGGTGGAGCTTGGCACACAAAGAAAACATTAAACCTAAAAGAAAACAGTCCATACCTCCTCAATGGATCAATCAGCCCTTTTCATGTACCTGCTGTCACCTCACCACTTTTGCAGTCTCCTCTATACTCTGGTCATGTTCCACTCCAACATTTGCTTTGTACTACAAAAAATTAGTTTCTGTCTTGTCTTATCTTACCATGCAAATGCTCTCAACAGACCTGAGCTAATTATTTTCCACTGTACTTCTGACTAACCTTTATGCCAATTAGTAATCATGGGTCAGACTCAAACATTTCTGGAACTCCATGATCTCACTTCTGGCACTAGAGAGGAGGGCGCCCAGATAAGATCACTTACACTCATCCTGCTGCCCTGTAGGCACTGACTGTCATCACCAGGCTCCAATGCTCTATGCAGTTAGGCTGTGAAGGTGGTGGGGAAAAGAAAGCAATTCCATTGAAGTTTATGGGTTTCTTGGAGTCTGGCACCTGTTTTATAGTGGTTTTGCTCTCCTGCGTTGGAGACTGTAAGCAGCCTTGGGTAAAAGAATTACTTTTTAAGTCACTGATGTGTCAATTTGCTCCTTCTCAGCTGGAGGTCAGTGCCAGAGGCTTTTACATAAAGCTCAAGTTTCCTAACTGTATTAATGGTGCCACTTTTACAGAATTCCCCATGTGTGGAAGGAATATTTGGCCAGGATGAAGTGGCAGGGGAAATGGTGTATATTAGATATTTTCCTTGCTCCTAACACCCCTTCCAGCAACTCTTTCCTAAGAGAAGAAAGGAGCTGGGTGATGGGAGAGGAGGACCACAGTGGCACAAGCTCTCCAACACCTTCCCGCTGCTCTCCTTAAACAAGTGAGTTATTCAGTGGCCACACTGAGCTGCACCAAACTCCCAGCCTGGCTCTCCTTCACCACTCTTGGTGTTTACTCGTTTTATGGCAGTCCCTAAATCCCACAGCCGAAGCTGACACCTTTACCCTGCTCCAGGGGCAGAGGATCAGTGAAGGCACCTGCCTCATCTGTCATACCTGAAACCCAGGCACCAAGAGAGGAGATTTGCCCTGAGGCACTGCAAATGGCAGCAAACCTCTCCCAGGTCCTTAGACAACAGAGGTGACAGACCTGCAGTGAGGTGGTCTCTCCACCGCTACTTAGTGCCATGTGAAAGAGCAAAACTCTGCTGGACTCCACTGGATCTCACGTAATCCCAAAGACCTGAGTAAAGAGGTCTTTGTGACCACCCTGCTCCCTGAAACTATGGCAGCCTACATGGGTACCAGCTGATTCCATAAGAGGCGACCTTTGCTGCTGGAGAGCATGACCAGGCTCATTAACACAGATGGGGTGAAGAATGGTGGTGTCATGTCTGGCTTGGCATATTTGGCCTCACTGGTGCTGAGTGTTTGCAACAATCTTCCTGGGTTGCAGAAGTGAGTAGCAGCTGCGTGTCCCAGTGAGAAATTACTTAGAGTGAGTTTCAGGCTGACAAGTGCATTTTTCCAGGAGACAGTAACTTCTCTCAGAGATTTTATCCTGCCAGATCAAGAGGCTGTGGGTAAAGGCAACTCTGGGATGCAGCTATCAGAGCTGAGGTAGGAAAGTTAAAGTCTTGGGCTGAAATGTGACTGCACATATCAGGTATATTTTCTGCTGTAGGAATCAGGCACATGTGGAAATTCTTAGCTGTGGAAAGAAACCTCTTGGTCTTATTTGGGAGTCAGAACAATCACTGCTATCCCTCAACTCTTCCTTATTTTTTCAGATGATCCTTTCATTTTTCACCTTCGGAGGAAGACAGACCTTGCATATTTATAAAAGAGGAGCTCAGAGTCCTTGTCCTTTAAGAGCTTATGAAATTATTTTGTGAAAGCTTTTATTTTATCCCTTCAGAAAAAATGAATCAGTTCTGGGGAGACTTGGAGCCTTTGCAAATCAGAGTCATTCTCCAGAGATATTAGGGGCTATTTTTGCTACAGAAAATAATTGCAAGCATATTAGGGAGAGCACAGCCAGTGCAGGTGATGCTAATGGCCCTGTCTCAAGAAAGCAAGTGGTGCCAGTGAGAGCACAGTGGTGCAGGAGGGAGAGATGACCCAGGGTGTGAAAGCTCTGAGCTGGGACTGCAGCAGGTGTTGCACCCACTGAATCTGCTTCAGGGAGAAAATCCTACTCTGCCACTTGACTTAAATGGCTGGACTTGTTGAAGGGCTCATTAACACGGGGACTCTGTTCATCCCAGGTAAGGGACATCACTGGTTACGCACAGCAGATTTACGAGCTTTTGTTATTTCCACAAGCAAGCTACAGAGAGTAATATTGTGCTTACAGATGAGTGTTGCACCTGGATGCTTGTAGAGACCTGAGCTGAGTTCAAAGTGTTTCCCAGATAGACAGCAGTAGGAGGTAGATTCTTAATACTGTTTGTATCATACTGTGCTGGTGAGGGAAAATGTTCCCAAAGATCATGTCCAACAATTGAGAAATGGGAGTGGTTCTCCTTCTCCTTTTAGGCAAACTGTAGTAAACTAGGATTCAAGGGAAACCTGTCTGTGCAGGTGGAGAAGATTTCACTAGGAGAAAATTATTTCTTTATTTTGGTGTTATGAAATGCAGTAACAGGACAGGTGGGATTTTGAAGTTCACGTTCATTGTTCTTACAAGACTAGTTTTTCTTATATTCTTTGGTTTTCAGTGCTGTAATTTCCTCCTTAGCTATGATGGAGATGAGTTATTTTAGCACATGATGGTTCATTTCAGGTACACCTCACAGGACTGTGCTCTCAGAGAGTAGCAAAGAGCTGTCTGCCATTCTGCACTTCTTCTTTTGGTCTTGTATTTTTAACCCATCTTTAGCTTGAAGACAGGGTTGAGAACCATCATACAAATTAAGTAAGAAGTTACAAATTGGAAAAGGACATCAGGGTCAGTTAGTGCTGACTTTCAAAGAGACTGTGAGTTCAGATGTCTCAGCATTCACATGAGTTGACATGTCATCAGGGAAGTTACAACACTTGCACTAAGTAAGGGCCTGGCATGGCATGAAACTGCTAATGAAGCCCAGCATTACAACTAGAGCATGAAGAAAATGCAAATAGATTTTTTTTTTTGTATTACCTCTCAGGTAACCATGAATAAAATGGAACATTTTCAGTGGCTCTCTTGTACACTTTTTTCAGGGATAAGAGGGAGCAATATAAGTTGATTAGTCACTTCAAGGGCTATTGAGGATATTGTAGTTGTCGTAGTATTCAACAGACATGCAACTATCCTGTTATTTTTGATTTGTCTCACTATTTGCCTCACAGTTTAGCCTGAGTTCCAGTGAACTGCTACTTCTAGGGAAATACATAAGGTCAGTAAGAGTCACAGCATGGGAATACCGTCTGCACAATTAACAAAAACAATTAAAAACATGCACAGGTGCCTCTCTTCAGAACTGCTTTCCAACTGGTCAGCCTTCTGACCATCCTGGTCCATGGGGTTATACATCCTCGTGGGAAGGACTTGGCATTTCCCTTGGTCAACTTAATGAGGCTCATGTTGACCCTGTTTTCCCACTTGTCCAGGTCCTTCTGAATGACAGCACAGCCTTCTGGTGTCAACCACTCCCTCCAGTTTTGCTCCACCTGCAAATTTACTGAAGCTGACCTCTGTCCCAACACTCACATTGTTAATACAGATGTTAAACAGCATTGGCCCTAATATCAGCCTCTGGGGTACACCAGTAGTGACTGGCCTCCAGCTGTACTTTGTCCTGCTGATCACAATCACTTGAGCATGGTAGTTCAACCAGTTTTTAATCCACTTCACTTTCCATTTATCTATCGTGTACTTCATCAATTTGACAAATAATTTTAATAGCATATTTTACGTAAATATTTATGAAACCAACATACATATTGAAAAGTAATTTTAGAAAGTAACCTCATGAAGATATTTTGTCAAAGAAAACACTCCAGAAAAATCAATAAATTCCAGACAAAACAGTAACAAAAGACATTCATAAGTGCTGCAGTGCTGCAGCTGTCCATTCATGGTTGACTCAGATTTGGCACTGCCAGCTCTCTCAGTTCTGTCACGAGTCTTATTTTATGCACTGTGTGATGGAAAAATGAAATTTAAAATAAGGGCAAAGCATTTTGGTTTTCAAGATAATTTTGGTTTTCTTTAAGAGGAAGAAAGGAAAAGAAAAGCATGTGCCTTTGCAACTACAGCAAAAATACAGAAATGTGTCCTTCCTGCACCCTTTGATAGCTAGAAAGTGAAACGGAGAGAAATTGTGTCAAATCAGGTCAGAAATGTTAATTTCTGAAGTACATCCCACCTCATCCACTTTGGCAATTTTGGGGATGCTGGACTCATGGTTTTGGAACACTTGAGATTGGCAGTGGTATGTGCATTAATGAGAGGAGGGGTTGTCCAGATGCCCTGAAACCACGTTTGGTTCTTGGCTATTTTTCAGACTCTAGATCACAGGCAGTGATGCCATTTATCAGGATGAGGACATCACAGCTCAGCAGGCTGTCAGACAGCATAGTGAAGGGAGAAGTTTCAGTTATCAGACAGATCAGTAAGCACAGCCCTCCTGTTCATAGTAAATTGAATATTATACTGGTAATTGCTGAAGTCAATATATTATCCTGTCACTTCCATTATCTGAGATCCTGAAATGTTGTCAGTGGAGATAATTTCAAAGACAGAAAGGCAGTCTACTACCTTCTTGAGAGAAACTCATGGCAATGTCAAGAAATTCCTTCAGATTTTCATGAAGAGTTACATGGAAATCGCCCTGCCTCACAGGCATTCTCCCCTGAGGATGTCCCTGTCACAAGGTCTCTGGATTTCAGACAATGCCTCATGTTTAGGCAAAATATCCCAAAGCACTATATCCTGAACAAAGACATGGGGATGAAATCTCTCAAGCTGACTGGAGACCTGTGCCATGTTTACAGATAGTAGGTGTTTGTCTCCCTGCTCATGAGGTGGTTCTCTCTGTTGACTGCCATGGCACCAGACCCCTCTGCTTTTCTCACCAAAGCCTGGATTTACAGAACAGGATGGATCAGCCCTTTCAGTTGCCTCTGGAAAAATTCTTGTCCAAGGTCTGAGAATCTCTTTGGTGTTTATTTGGTTCAGGATCTATGGGAGATGGTACCTTATAGCAAGTGCAGCCTCATTCCCTTCATCCACAAGATGCAAATCCTTTCTGCCACTTCATTTTTTCTGGGAAGAGATGTGAAGTAGGAAATAGCTTCCAGGTCTTTCAGGCATCAGCAAACCAGCTCCCTGTGACTTTTTGAAGGAGCAATTGTACTGCTGGTAGGTAGGCCTCTCCCTTCCTACCCCGCCTAGGGAGACCATGATCGAGGTCACTGGAATAATTAATTTTCTGTCATAAAGAGTTAATAACCAGGTATGCTAGACATTTACTACCTGAATCAGACTTAAACCTGATTCTTTTGGTATTTCTCACAAAGTTAAATTGCCACAGAGATAATTTATGCACAGTCCCTCTCAGGGTCTGAAGCTTATGCTGTGCTGCCTCTGTCACAGTTTCTCCTGCCAAATTTTGTTGATATGAAGCAATAAAAGACTCCTGGATACACACACTGTTCTATTCACTAACTGGGATTGTATTTTTTCTTTTAATGTGTAAGATTATACATAATTGTTTGAATAAACCCTGCTTATTTAAAATAGTGTTGTGATGAACAAAATCATTTTATCTAGCTGTGTGATTTCTATCTTCCTGGTTTGCCCGATATCTATTAGAAAGAACTGCCCATCTCTCACCCATGCTGAAGCTATAGAGCATTTCAATGTCTCCACTGCTTGTGTCGTGCTTCCTCTGCCAGATATTTTGTGCCTCTGTTTCTACAGTAAGCCAATCCGATTGCTATGTGAGACTCTGGTTGCCAACTGCTTCTGATGAAATATTCCACACCAAAACCATCAAAAACTGCAGAAATCCTGTGTGGAATGAAACTTTCTACTTTCGGATACAGAGACAAGTCAAGGTACGCAAACCTAAAACTCTCCTCTCCATCTCCGCTCCATGCAGCATCTTTCGGTTTAGCCAAAACCAGGAGGGCATGTCTTCTACTGCATTTCAGAGTATGCTTAAAATTCCCCATGCAAGCTGAAGCAAAACAGTTCTGGTTTTGCTGGAATACACTTTGCTCTTAACAGATATTATTTATATATGGGTAATGTGAGGCTGACCTCCCTGGGGAAGGCTGATGGGACCAATGACAGTGGCAACACAGAGAAACTATTAAATGAAAATATAAAATTACACTACAACAGCAAAACACTTTTTTTTTTTTTCTGAGAGGACATGAAATAATGGTAGGAGACAATGCCAGGAAGCTGCTAAATTCTAGTATGATTAGGATCTTTACTGAGTTTGCTGCTGATAATTGCACTACACTCAAATACCTCTGAACAGGTGGCTGAAAACAGGGTGTCCAAGGACCTAGAAAGGTGATTATTGATATGAAGTGATCCCTATTGCCACTGTAGATAGGAAGCAATATAGGAATTTTGACAATCTGCATTCCTCCCTAGAATATGGCATTTTTTGGTGAGAGCTACTTAAAAGCATAACAGGTGACCCAAAAGAGATCTCAGTTCAGCTTTAATTGATGACACTAAGAGTTGTTTCTTATAAAGCAGATTATACTCACTTTTTAACTCTTCCTTTTGATGCTTTTTTTGTCAATACTTTTCCATTTCCTCTCTGCAAAGTAGACACTAAACCTGCAAGAGCTGCAGAATGTTATAATTCTTGTATGTCCTGCGTGCTAATGAACTGAATATTTTTCATTTCTTTTCCCAGAATGTTCTGGAAATTACTGTTTCTGATGATGACATCATTCATGACGATGACTGTGCAATTGTGCTTTTTGATGTAGCTAAAATCCCCCTTGGGGAAAGAGTTTTTACAGCATTCCCAATAAACCCACAGGTAAGAGCTGGGTCAGACATTTAATACAGCTTGATATCCATTCTCTCCCCTCTGTTTAAAGCGGCACGCTGTCTCTTCTGAGTTTTACCACCAGGACCAGCTTGGTGATAAAAATGTAGCAAAATTTATTAAAATCCTGGGAACTGCTCATCAGTGACAAAATAGCTGGCCTTCTCAAATTCCTGTTGGTTTCCTCTGGCACACATCATGGTGAAATTCCCAAGCCCCAAAGCAGACACAATTTTAGGGAAGCTTTGCCCTTTTAATAAGGTGATAGAAAATGACAGCTTATCTAATCCTCACAAAGACTATAAAAAATAAAACAATACAAGCACAGGAAAACAGCCTGTTTCCACAATATTTTCCTAAACACTAATGTTTAGCATATCAAGTTCAACACATGGAAGCCGTCAGAGAAGAAAGTGTGAGATAGAAAGGATTTTTAGGGAGACTTGTAAGCACCAAACACCCTTTGTTCTGCAAGTACAGCTAAGATCTTTTCCTTGGGGAAGAAAAAGCTGCCTCTGTCATTTAATGCTGACAATAGCAAGCACAAAACAGAATAGTTACTTATTTTAATGTAAAGGATACTGTGCTTGCAAAAGTGAAGGTCACTTTGAAAACCTCTGCACATACTAATTGAGATAGCTTCTTTTTTTTGATTTTCAGGGGAAGGAGGAGCTGGAAGTTGAGTTTGTTTTGGAGAGCATGTGAGTAAAAGCCCGTTATTATTGGAATGGCAACTTGGAGTTGTGCATTAGTGCAGGGAAACCTTCTGTAGACCCAGTATCACCTTAATAGCCAGAATCAAGTTTTTCCAAACTTTATTTGTGCATTAAAAAAATCATTGCACAAAAGGAAAAATGCCATGATGTGGAGAGGAGTTGAGAAATTTTAATTCTGTGACTTTCTCTTAAGATTTTTGTTACTTACATAGTTCAAAGGTGGCTGGCAGATCCCACTGCAGTAAGTCTATAGATTTCCTGGACAGTGTTCTTTGGGAAAGTTATGACTGAGGAGAATGTTGCTACCCAACCTGTGACATGCCTGTGCTACTAAGGTTCTTGCAAGCACTTTCTGGGTGCCTTATGGCAATTTAATATATTCTGCTGGGTCATTACATGGCATCTAGTGTCAAGGGAGCATACTTACAGAAACAGTAAGAAGGAGCAAAGAAAATGGTAGTAATAAAAAATTTTGAGAGAATAGTATGTCCTGTTCAGGACAGTATTCAGAACATATTGTTTATAAAATGCATATTATTCGTTGTTTTCTAGACGGGGTCCTCCTGAAACCATCATCACAAATGGGGCAATAGTGGTAAAATAATGCTTTGTTCTTTTGTGTTCTTTCCCGCATAATTCCTTACCATAGCTAACTATAATGTCAGTGAGGGAAACATTGCAAGTCTTTATTCTTTAGTGATACTTTCTCTTAGGAGCTATATCTATAAGGAGGCCAGCATGGTCTTAGAAAAGCCTTCTGACTATTATCATTTTCCCTTGTTATAATTTTCCCTTATCTGCATCCATTGAAAATGACAACGTGTTTGGCATAGCACCATCTTCCCATGTGACAATAGTTAATTCTCACTTTCGCTGTGTCTGGCAAAAGTGTCCAACACAGCTGGCCCCCACATTCAAGCAACAACCTTCCCTAAAATGATCCTTCCAACATCTGCCAGCACTGGTGGTGAGATGGCTGGATGAGTTATCTAATTCTCTGTCCTCATCACACCTACTGTAGTGTCGTGAAGAAGCCTGCTTGGAAGTTCATGTGGACAGCAGGATGCAAAAGAAATATTTTTCAGGTAAGCTTGTTAATTCTTAAAATGAAGACTAGTGATTTAACAAGGCCTAGAAATTGAATCATCAACACCCTAAGATTTTAATTGATCATATTTGAGGTGATTTGTAAAGATTTTGCAGTAGGGAATGCCACAAGTCTTGGACGAGGTGTAGGTTCAGGGTTCTGACTTCATAGGGAGTCTTGTGCCAGACTAGAAACAACACCAGATGCTTATACAGAAGATATCTAAAACCCAGCTGAGATTCTGCAAACCTCTGCTGCAGTATTGCTAAATGCTGGAGAAGCTTAATTCCTCAGACATTGTAGTCCATGGCCTTAACATTCCTCAGGATCTCTGTCAGTTCAACTTATGCCTATGCACAGAAACACCTCATTTTTTGCAGGGATTAGCCACTCAGCAGCTGGCTCCTGCCTGATCCTGGTCAAGATCCAGAATCTAGAAGTTCCTCTGACCACATCCCCTGAGGGGCTGGATCTGGTAGGCAATCTCAGAGCATGCATAACACACACTGGCAGGATTAGCTAATCTCTTCATATAAATAGGGTCATCTGCTGCACAGTCAGATCTTATTTTAGGGGGCTGAGCGCTTCTTTAGCTCATTATTTGGCCTGGGATGAGCATGATATACAATGCAAAGTATTTGGTTGCATTCACTGCGTCACAATGCAACTGCAACAGAAAAGCAGCAGTCTAAAATTCAGTCCTATTCACGTCACATTCCCATCTGACTTCTTGCTCAGCATGTTATAATGGTGCAGTCATCTGAAATGTTTGGGGTTTGGATCACTTTTAGAAGATAGTTTTCCAAATACAAATAAAGTAGAGAAGGAATTTGTTCAAAGCTACCGTTTGCTTCTTTCCCTTTCTCTCTTTCTTTTTTGGTTTTTTTTTTTTTTGCAATTATAAGTAACTTTGTGCACACATTTTATCTCATTGTTTTAGAGAATGAGCTAACATTTACAGTGAGAGGATCCTATGAAGCAACCCAGACAGTTTCAAGGGGTTATGACTCCCGTTCTTCTCTACCAGATCCCACTTTCTTCCACTATGCCAGATACAAGCAACCCTCCCTGGATGTTGCACTCACAAAGAAGAGGAAGCTTCCCACCTTTGTACGTTACCCCAGAACATGGTAGACAACACAGACACTTCTGTGACCTGACATTTATGTGTGAATAGGCAGCAAGAGGAGAACATTTCTGTTTTAACCAAAAAGCACTCCATGCTCCTTTTCAGTGTGCTTGCATGTCATGTGGAGCAAGGAGGAGAAGCATCCCCCTGACAATCCCTCTGAAGTCACTCCCCTCTGAGCAGGAAGTAGTTGGTGAGGTAAGTGTCTGCTGGCCATGGAGAATCCTCTGCAAGCTTTTTAAAAATTATTTCTAATTTGTAAGAAGCAGAAACAAAAGGCCACTTCTCTTTATAGAGAGACAGTTGTTTTCTCACCTCCCTCCTACCTAGGGCAATGCAAAATGAAGTTAATTATTTGGAGCAAAATAAAGTGGGAGATCCAAGGGAGAAGGGGGAAGAAGAAAAACATTTAAACTGCTGTTCATGCTCTTTCTGTTGTCCTTGTACTTAGCCAGGCTGACTACTCAGCCAGCACTGGGACAGAGTGGTGAGGCTGCAGCCTGGCACTGCCATGGGAGGCAAACCGGTGCCACATGTATGGGGTGCTCAGCCTCTCTGGCTTCCCCTTGTATCTGACATTGTTATATAAGAGGCTCTGGTTTCAAGACCCATGTTTGTGCTGGACCCTTCCAGGGAGGTGAGGTGTAGCACTGCAGCTCTTTTGCTATTTATTTGTGTAACTAAGTAGTACCAGAAAAGCTACACCTGAGTTTCACAACAGAGAAAGATGTGGACTATAGATGATAATACTGAAGTCTTAATTTATTAAATCAATGCACATCTCTGATTACTATTAAAATATTGAGAGGAGATCTCCGTTTTTTGAGATTCAGAGCTTTGTAGATGTAATGATGACCCAAAAGATCTATGTCTCAGTCTGAGTGGGGGAAAGGGACTGTTCTAAACAAAATATCAATATTCATAATTTCACCTTTTCAATTTTCAGCACAGAAAATTTGATTTGCACCTTAAGGTGAAAAAATGGTAAGACATCCGTGGTTTTCTTCTTGGTTCTTTGTATCAGATAGTTGTCAATCAAGTTTCAATCCCTTTGTTACTGCCTTTGTCACTGCCTTTGTCCTGAATGCTGGTCCATCCTCATTTCAGACCATAAAATAAAATCGAATCAATACATAAGGCAAAGATTTTCAGCAGCCATGAGTTCTTGTAAAGGCACAGTGGGTTAAGGAAAGGTTTTTTTAAAGAACACACCAATTTTCTATTCATATTGTGCTGCAATCAATATTACATGGTAGGGACCGTGGTAGACACTCTGATACCTCTACAATTTATTGCCAAATGCAGATTTTCAATAAAAGCAACATTTCAAAACTAATTGAAAAAGCTCTTCTGTCTCCTTAAAGACAGAAAGACTTCTTTAACTATTTTCTTTCATTAAAAGATCACTCTAATATATGAAAAAAATTGAAATAATAAGTGTATACGCCTTTATTTTTTTAATGATTACTCAAAGAGAGAAATGCAAATAAACTCAATCACGTGATTGCTTATTTCTAAACCAAGGAAACACACTCAGTATTTTGGAATATTGTTCAGGCCTTAGTAAAATTCATAAGATGAATATGTTACGTATTGTAACAGAAGAGAACTTCCAGAAAAGCACATGTATCTTCTATCATGCTCTTTATTTTCAGTAAATGTTATGAAATATACATACAGTTTACAGCTGTTATTTAAAAACTTCTTCCTTAGCACACTTATGCAAGATTTTCATAGCAGCTTTCAAACCACAAACGTAGTGCTTACAGATATAAAAAGAACATCTGATCATGTAAACCTGTAACTTCAGTACAGGTTTCATAGGTATAAGTGGAATTTTGCACAACTTTTAAAAGCCACCTTTAAAACACTGCCCTCTGCAGGCTTCCGGATTTATGTCTGAAAAGGAACGATTCTGTTATTTGCAGCTATATGTAATTCCAGGCATATTGGGCAGGGAGAAAAAAAAAATCCTCTAAGTTCAAAGGCAGATGGACTGTTTTTCTCCAAAAACAAACTAGAACATTTAATATCTTCCTGCTTTGCTCTATATGAACTTGGTAGTGAAGGCATGCCTATTTACGAAGTAGAAGCCATTAAAATGCTGACTTAGATCACAAATGTGATCTAAGATATCTGATACTTGTTGCAGCCAGGAAGACCTAGACATACGTCTGGGGTTTGACTTGTGTGCCCAGGAACAGGATTTCATTCGCAAGAGGAAGAAGGTGGTTGCAGCTGCTTTGAAGGACATCCTCCAGCTGGAAGAGGACTTGCAGGATGATGAGGTATCTGAGACATAATTATTCTCTGCTTTCTGCACAGATGAATGTCAAAACATAGCATTGATGTTACATTTTCCTGGAAAGTGTAGTTTCATGTACACGCTTTAGCTGATTTCTTGGTTCTGTGGCTGACTTCCTTCTCTATTCTAGGGAAGAAATGAGTACTCATAGGAAACATTAATAAAAAGCCCTGAAGCTTCAGAATCTAGCCTTGTGTTTAGTGGCAGTCTGCACCCTAATGTAGAGAAGGGCTAGGTGCTCTCAGAACCAAAGGCAAAGTTTAGGCAGATCTAAACAGTGGATTCAACACTTCATTTCCTCACAGTTAAAACTGGACTTTATTTTGTTTGTCCTTTGTGCCAGCATTTAGGTTCCTATTGTGTGAGCAGAGCACGCTGCCAGTCTGACATTGTGTGCTGTAGAGTGTGCTTGCGTGGCAAACAGAATTGGTAACAGAGGTCCCAAGGCAGGGAGAACATCAGGTTTCTCTGTTAATTATGCACACATGACTGAAGTGTGAACTCAAATGCAAAGATGATAAGTTTTCCTGGTTTTGACCTAAATAGATTTCAGCTTTGTTTTGCGTAGCTGGAACATACAGACACGAGACCTTGCCTTTAAAAGCCAGCACTAAGCCATGGGCCATTTCCTTCCTCTCAGGTATAGAGCCACCCATGAGACACCCTGCAGAACAATCCCTCTAGATTCGCCTGATGATTTGTACATGGGATTAATTCACTCCAATGCACAGTAGCTGTCTTTACTGTTAAAGGAGCCAATTCATATTTATGAATACATTATTTTCTAAGCCTGCCAGTCCCTGAATTTCTGTATGATCACAGAAAGAAGTAATTGCAGCTCACTTGCATACCTAGTACTGTATATACATACATGGTAGGTGGACTGAGCATGATTTCTCTTTCCCTCCACTTTCCCTCCCTCCCCACTATAAAAGGGGATGCTATCACAAGCCTGTGGTTTCAGGGGTGCTGAACTGGCCTGTGCTCTTAAATCCATCAGTCATGACATCTCTAGTATGGCCTGTGAAAAAAAACTATACAGTAGTAGAAACTGACTTTAGCAAACTTGAGGAGATGTTATTACTGCTCACATGGAAACTGTGAGACAGCACTGATGTTTTCTGGTCTATTGCACCTAATAAAAATCTGATTCAGATGTCAGAAGGTAGCATTTCCTCTATTTTTTTGCTGCTCTGTGTTAATGGTTTTGAAATTGAGCACAGAAAATGTGGTTTGAGATAATGGATTTCATGTTGTAATGCAGAGCTGATTGCCAGAGGGAAATATGAAGTATTTCTTATTCCTTATATGCCTAATTTTCCATGTTTTTCTTGACATTGGAGTGGTGGCATGCAGAATTTTTATTGCTTTATCAGTGCTGTAACTTTCTAATCAGAGATGTCTCTCTCCCTTCTCAGTCCATGTCACTAAATGCATGTGTTTGGGATTGAACAGGTACCTGTGGTGGCAATCATGACAACGGGTGGTGGAACGAGAGCTCTGACAGCCATGTACGCTCACCTTCTCAGTGTGCAGGAAATGAATGTCCTGGACTGTGTCTCATACATCACTGGTTTATCTGGCACAACGTGGTAAGACCAAGATAAGTAAAGTCTTCACAGTAATTTTCCATATACAGTGTCAAGAAGTGGTCTTAAGAGTTGTATGATCTTTACTACTGAGAAAGGACTTTCTTTTTCTGATGTAGCTTTTATTTTTTTTCTTGCTTTCACTGGGTATTTTCCCACATTTGGAATTAGTTAAATATGTGGATGGTACCAAACACGTGGTGATATTTCATGTCAATGAAGACATAATACACAAACCTCTATAATTTTCCAAAGCTCTCCTTCAGAATTCACACTTTTCCTTGTGTTTTGTTTTTTTTTTTTTTTTTTTTTTTTTTTTTTTTTTGGACCATTTCAAACTTTTATGAAGAT
>VZRZ01001707.1:485622-499593 GCA_013398175.1 Climacteris rufus | reverse complement strand
TTTTTTTTTTTTTTTTGATTTATGTTTTTTAGGACCATGTCAAACTTGTATGAAGATCCTGACTGGTCCCAAAAGGATCTTAAGGAAACCCTCAATGATGTCCGAAAGCATGTACTTAAAAATAAGTTTGTTACTTGTTTTGCCCCTGATCGTCTAAAATACTATTTGAAAGAGTTGTGCCAGAGGAAACAGGAAGGACACCAGCTGTGTTTCACAGATCTATGGGGTCTCATCATTGAAACCATGTTACATGAAAAGGTACAATAAGAGCACTTTTCAGATTTGAATATTTAGTCAATACAGCATTGAAGAAAGACAGTAAATCAAAAAATAGTTGAGATTGGAAGGGATCTCTGGAGCTCATCTTGTCCAAGCAGGATCAGGAAGGGCCAGCTACCCTTAACAATGGGCTTTGAATATCTCCACAGGTGGAGATTCCACAAATTCTCTGGGCAACACCTGCCAATATTTGACCACCCTTTTACAAAAGAGGTTTTTTGCTTGCTTGTTTGTTTGTTTTTCATGTAGATGCCTAAAGCTTGTGCCTTGGCAGTACAATTCTTTGTGTTTGTTGGCTGTATTACACAGATCTTAACATCACATCTGGTACAGAAAGGATGGGAATACAAAGAAATAACAGCAAACTTGTAGTATGAACAACTTCTAAATTAATTCCTTCCAGAATCTAAAAAGGGCTTACAAGAAGGCTGGAGAGGGACTATTCACAAGGGCATGTAATGTTAAGACAAGAGGGAAATGGCCTTAAGGTGAAGGAGAGCAGGTTTAGATTAGGTATTAAGAAGAAATTCTTTACTATAAGGGTAGTGAGGCACTGGAACAGCTGCCCAGAGAGGTTATGGATTCCCCATCCCTGCAGGTGTTTAAGACCAGTTTGGATGGGGCTCTGGACAACCGGATTTTGTGGAAGGTGTCCCTGTCCATGGCTGGGAGGTTGGAGCTTGGTGATCTTTAAGGTCTTTTCCAACCCAAACCATTCTGTGATTCTATGAGTTCACTTGTAAATAGTTAAATGAAAATCCTGCTTTTTTTTACAAGAGCTGCACAATGTGACAATGCAAAGGAAAATCACAAGCCCAAAGATGGTATCTCTGAGCTGTTAATGGGACAGTACCCAAAAGCAGTGTTAGGCCTCTATTTTAATCTTCATGAATATTTCTTTCCCAATAGGACATTTATACTTTTGAACAAGAAAACATTTCCCCTGTAATATGAATAACCCCACAGACATATGCATTTCTACTGCCTGGTCACAGCACAGTGGTAGAGACTCCCTGGGTGTGTGCTCAGCAGGGAGCTGCAAGTGTCCCCACATTGCCACAGCCCTGTCCCCTGACCACCAACAGCCCAAGGGAAGCCCAGTGGCACTGGTGGCACAGCCATCCTTCCAGGAGCTGCTCCAGTGAGGGGAAGCACCTGCAGTTCTGCTTCAAGGAGGATCTGAACTGAACACACTCACAAACCTTGGTTCTGCTCCCAAACCATCCTGCTCTTTCCACCCTGCCTGAGCTCTGCAGCAGAAGGGCCAAGGCTCACTGAACATTAACTCTGCACGAGCCTTGTCTCTGTCACAGGTCTGAGGAAAAGATGTTTTTCTGGGTAGTCAGGGAAGGGTTTACTCTTTCAGAATGAAATAGTTCCAGTCGAGTGCTTTTCAAACATTTCCCGACATTTTCTTTCTGAAATAAAAAAGTGTGGGTAACAGCATTTTGTCCTTACCATATTTTTTCAACATATGAACTTAGGACTATTTGTATGCTGAAATGTTGGGGCAGGGGAGGGCCAGGGATAGGGATGTCAGCACTTTTCTGAACTAAACAAGTGGGGAGCATCCTAGTTGGAGTCTCATATGCACTGCATTGTCAGAGCCCAGGCTTAGATGGGAGTGGGAGGCTGTTTGTGTCATCCAGTTGTCCTCAGCTACTGTTCTTCAAAACAGGAGGACTGCCATAAACTCACGGATCAGCAGCAGGCACTAAATCAGGGTCAAAACCCCCTGCCCATCTACCTCTCTCTCAATGTGAAGGATAAAATCAGCGACCAGGATTTTAGAGGTAATAATACTCCAGAATTGCATTTAACATTTAATCCCAATTGGGGTCAATTTATGATTAGATATAGAAATCAATTCAATGCACAAATACTCTAAAAGGCTAGTCCACCTCAGAGGAGAAATTTAATGGTTAACATTTTGAAGGGCTTAGTACAATTCAGCTGTATTCAGGATCAAAAACAGGACAATGGAAGACATTATGCATTTCTGTAGAAAGCTTTAGAAAGTTCATAGAGATATTTACGTGTAAGAGGACAATTTGTTCTTCATGTTCAACAATTAGAAAGGTACAGTGATTAAATGTCTATTTGGAAAGTGTATTAGTTAGAAACCAGTCTGCCTTAACCTGGCCAATATCACGTTTTATTCAGATAATTATGCTTCTACTGCTGTAATCAGTCTGCCTTATGCTTTTTTTCTTTTAGAATGGGTGGAATTCACCCCTTATGAGGTAGGATTCCCAAAATATGGTGCCTTCATTCGTGCAGAAGATTTTGGCAGTGAGTTCTTCATGGGCCGCCTGATGAAGAAAATTCCAGAATCCAGAATCTGCTTTTTGGAAGGTGATTTGTGGTTCTGGTAAAATTTAATATAATATGATCTGCTCCTGCACAAACTCCTCTTCTGATATTAAACAATTAGTGTGTTTTTTATCTGCCAGGAGCAGATTATAGTAAAATGTTAAAACTGATAACAGGTTATCGTCTGCAGGAATTTTTATTTTCTCTGTGATCTTATTCATCTGAACGGATTTACTTGATTTCATATGTGGTTATGCTTACTGACACAAGAGCTTCACAGTCTTATATATCTTTGTCAGAAACAAAAGTTGTGTATCCTCGCTGCTAAGTTAAATCATAAGTTTCTTCTTCAGCCTAGGTCTCTAAAATACACCTGTTTATCTACAAAGTTCCTACCACACCTAGCCCTGATTAATTCTTAAGATAACACTTCCATTTCAGAGTGCAAATAAGTCATAATATTTATCCTTTTTTCCCTCTTGCATAAGAAAGTGAAAGCAGTAAGGAAATCTTTCTTCCCTTTGCGAAAGCAATCTCTTGCCTCATTGTTCTTTTTACTTCCACCAACAGCATAAAGGAAAAAGGAAGTTTCAGGGGTTTTTTTGAGAAGTTGAAACTTTTTGCTTGTGTAGAGATTTCACTGTAGCTAATGGTGAGGTGTAAGGAAGTAACCCAGAATCTTTCTGTCCCTGGCTGTAGTTTCAGATATGAACCCAGGTCTCCCCTTCTGTGCTCAGAAATGCTGTCAGGTCACCAGCCCCTTTCCACACCTCCCACCTTGGCACTTTCTTCCTACCTTCACTAGAGTGATGCTGGGACATTTCTGCCCCTGTTCCCCGACAGTCACCCAGAGTCCTTCCCCTCATTCAGGCAGTATCCAGTCATTAGAAAGTGTCATAGCAAACTCCTTTGCATCCCACCACCTGAACAGAGCAGGGACTGACTCATAGGTCCTTCAGTCCTTTCCTGCATGGCTGAACCCACCCTTCTGGCTGCAGGCTGACATTGCTGGCTCAGGTGAGCCCCAAGATGCTCAGGTGCAGCCTCTTCCTCCCAAGAGCACCAGGCTTAGTTCTGCCATTTGGGGGGTTCAGGAAGGCACTGTGGCATACCTGGTGCATCCAACCACACTGCATAATGATGTTTTATCAGACTGAAAGACAGCAGATGGGTGTCAGCCTGGACTGCTTAGTGGAGGAACTTAAAAATTTAACCCTGATAGGCTCTAAATCCTGAGAAATCAGAAGCAAAATTAAGGCTCATAGATTTTATTTTTTTTTATTCTTGTCACAGAATCACAGAATAGTCTGAGTTGGAAGGGATATGCAAGGATCATCGAGTTCAACTCTTAAGTGAATGGCCTGTATTTGCACTTGCTATTCTCAAAACTTTTAAGTCAGCTACCTCATTCTAAGGGATATTAGTGTATGAATCTTGAACGCTTATGGTTGACAGTCCTGCATAATAACTGCGTACCTGTAACAGGATTACTCTAGAAATAAACAAAACTTTTAAAATTACAAATGCTGGGAACTTGGGGACATGAATTTGAAAAAATGCTA
Organism: Climacteris rufus; assembly: GCA_013398175.1. Taxonomy (NCBI): domain Eukaryota; kingdom Metazoa; phylum Chordata; class Aves; order Passeriformes; family Climacteridae; genus Climacteris; species Climacteris rufus. Next base: position 495,439 of record VZRZ01001707.1, on the reverse strand, counting down.
TTTCCCATATAACAAAAATAAATGTGTTAGCAGATACACTAAAAAAAACCTACCACTCCTCTTAATAGATGTCAATTAATTAGATTCATCATGTACATCATGGATTCATATACTGGTTTATAAAGGCTGTCCCTTTTACTTGTGCATTAAGATAGTGTAATGAACAACGTTTACTAGAGAATGGAGAAGGTACTGAAGGTCATTGTGAATGAAAATGCTTTCAGGTCTTTACCAATTTGTTTTCTGTCAAATATATCCTATGCCACAGGGATCTGGAGCAGTGTATTTTCCTTGAATCTCATGGATGCTTGGTATATATCTGTTCATTCAGAAGACTTCTGGCACAAATGGACACGAGACAAAATTACTGACATAGGTGGGTTATTCTTATACTTTTTTTAATTATTATTTTCTCTTTTCTTTTTTTCTTTTTATTGCCCACCCCCCACCCCCCCGTGCTGCTATTCTCTTATTGATTTTTTCAAAACCCTTTTAGAACTTTTTCTTCAGGGACTTCTGTTATTCACATGGAAACCAGGAGGAAATTCATGCCACATATTGCATATGATAGTCATTTCAGATGTGTGTGAAAAGAATCCCGGGGATCTGTCACAGAAAAGTGAAAGAGACAATGGCCTCTTGTGAGATGTTTTCTGACTGCAGAAAACTAGTAAAACTAGAGAAAAATAGTAAAACTAGAGAAAAATATCCCCATAGATAGAAGATGCTTATGTAGCATTCCACAGTCTTCCAGTTCCTCTCTCAGAAGTTGAAGCATCACAGAAACAAACATCCTTGCATTTCTGAAATCTACAAAGCATTGACAGAACTTCAGGACTATTGGAAGTCATTTCAAACTAATCATAAGGATGAGATTTGCAAAACATGACACAAAATTAAGAAAGATCTGTAGAGTCAGATTTCAAGGACAAATACACAAGACAAAGATATTACAAAGAGAAAAGATGACAAGGAAGAGAAGTATTTTTAAAAGGCTGATTTATTTTATCTTCTAGCACTTGTAAGGGAGTAGTTTCTGGTTGTTAAAACAAGGAGTTTGCATTTGCTAGGGAGGAACATTAATTATGTTTGTATAGCTGAGAAATTGTGATTGTGTGGCTTTTTATGTGTGTGTCTGAGAAAGAAGTGTGGCATGGAGCAGCAAAGGAAGACAAAGTTAAGTGCAAGATATTTAATGGATAAAATCAGAGAAAAGCAAGGAAATTTCTAGTAGGTAAGGTAAACTCTTTTGCAGTACAAACAAAGCCTTTATCACTGTGAAGTGAGAAGAAAGCGATTTTTCAAAGCTTAACTAAAAAAAAGTGAGATTTATGGAAATCCTGTAAATAAAAAGAGAAAGAAGTCCAAGTTTTCCAAACATATTAAACCGAATGATGACTGCACAGATTGACTTCAACTATGAAACCACACACACAAACTGTTATTCTTTCCTCTGCAGATGATGACACCCCATTCCCTACAAGACCAAACGAGCTGGATACTCGAGTGGTTTGTCCTACTGACAGCTTTTCAGACATTTTCCGAGATGTTGCAATGTTACGTCCAGCAGCCTCAGAAATCCCTAACTTCCTGAAGGGCCTCCAGATAAACAACAACTACCTAGAGAGCGAGTTTTCCAAGTGGAAAGGTATGGTAACAGCATCCTGCTCTGAGTTATACTTTAAACTATCCTTGTGGAAAAAAACCAATCCTTTAACAATTATCAAGCTAACTGCTTTTTTGTTTTGTTCCCATGTTCTGATGGTATTTGAAACTGTTTGCCACTGAAAGCTAAAATTAGGTAGCAGGAGAGGCTTCAAAATAAGTTCTTAAAAAAAATTCATGAAGTCTCATGACTGATAGATGAGAAGAACCCCAATCAGTCACCCAGCACATGTGCTGCTGTGCAGCCAGCCAGCCTGCATGCCTGTGGCATGGCACTGGTGCTAGCATACAGTCTCTTGCCTGGCCAATACTCACAGGGTGTGGGAGGGAGCTTTGTTTCCCGTTACATTTTTACTTGTAAGTAAGAGATAACCTTTGTAACCATATTCCCTGTTATCCAGGTAGGGAACTCATTTGCTCAGTCTGGCACCAGATGTTCCACGTACCATTGTAGCTGTGTGCCTGCTCTCATAGTGAGCAAGACACCCAACATCATTAATTTTTAGTGTGTTGAGAGAGAGAGGTGTCATTTTAATTTGTTCCACGTTAAAAGAAAAAAAAACCGCAAAGTCACCCCCAACCTTATCAGAGTCGAAATAAATTAACTTTGTTCTCCTGAGCCCCAAGTTAATCCCTTTTAGTCAGAGGAAAGCCAAAGAAACTGCAGAGCAAATAGTGAAAAGAGGAAGCCAGATGAGGAAGTGACAAATGACTGAGCTGCAGCCATCAGCTGTATAGGTAGGTCTAAGACCCAAGAAGAGTTGAATTCTCTTTTTGTTAACAATAGACGTTCCTCAGCACTTCCTTTGCATTGAACATCTCCTCTGAAAAAGATTTGCTTCTTTCCTAGACTGTGAGCTTGACTCCCAGCCCAACCACCTGACAACAGCAACAGACTACCTCATCCTGATTGACACTGCATTTGCCTTTGCTACCAGTTACCCACCCCTTATGAGATCAGAACGGAAAGTGGATGTCATTTTGCATTTCAACTACAGTTCAGGTTCACAGACAGAGGTGAGTCTCGTACATTCATTTTTACTGATTTCTCTGTTTCACCACTGAGTTTCCAGAATGGCTGATCCTCTCTTTTGATTTTCCTAATATCTGGGAAGTGTAAATAAGTGAACAGTGTATTGGGGGTCACATATCTTTATGGAACAGTACAAGTATTACCAGGAGGTAATAATTTAGTAAACCAAATCTGCCCATTTTTACATGTAAATAGTTTTAGCTGATTTGAATGCAGTCAGATGTAGAATGAATGAGGCTAATTGCCTTTAAATATTGTCTAATAGTTTTCAATGCAATCATGCATATTCTCATGCATGGGAAAATGCACCTTCAGGACAATACAACTGCAACAATAGAGGGGTTTGATGCAGAAGACTGATATGCAAATAAATGCAACAACAGTTTGTATTTAGGAATATTAAATTCCTCAGGAATAAAAAGTTGTCTAAAGGCAACTTTTTCATATCCAATTGTGGCATGTAGATTTTCAAAGATGGGCATGTGGACTCAGATCCATCTCACTTAATTCTGGCCTTCCAGGTCTTGGCTCTATAAGCAACCTACACCTAAATTGATTATGTACCATAATCTGTCAGAACCTGTCCCTTACCCCATAAATATTCCAGTGAAATGAGGTTCTGGTTAAATTCAAAATTCTTCCTGTATGTTCTGATGTTTTTCTTTTGTTTTGATTTCCTATTGTGGCAACCAGCCCCTGAAAGAAGCCGCTAAATACTTTGCAAAGCAGGGAATTCCTTTCCCTACAAAGGTGCCAGATGATCAGGAAACTCCGCAACTGAAGGAATGCTACATTGTTGGTGATAAAGGGAGACCAGAAACGCCTATTGTGATATTTTTCCCTCTAGTAAATGACACCTTCAGGGAATACAAAGCACCTGGTAAGTTTACAGTTACACACCACATTAACAGAGGCAGTGGCTGCTTTCTTTCTCTTTTTTTACTGGATAGTATCTGTTCTTCAGATCATTTCATAAAAACAGACTTGAACCCTCTTTGATTAGATCTGAACCATATCAAGAAACTTAAAATATGTGATTTTTCCTGGGCAGTAGAGAAGCAGCAGGGATCAGCCTTTGACACATATTTTCCTCTTCACTTTTTTTTTTGGCTTTACATAGGTAAATTGTAGTTAATTGAGGAAAAGAATATTCTGTTTATCTGCGGTAGCACTATTTAGCAGGGGTAATTTCCTCTCATACTTGTTGTCCTCTCCTATTAGAGAATGCTGTGAGGAATCTAGGGATTTAATTGTTTAAAATAATTTCCAGGCTTACAGTTAGGCAGATAACCTTGAAAACAAAAGTGTGAACTAGCAAAGTGATGAAAATGTAACAGTGAGGCATAGCGAAGTGATGAAAGTACAACACTGAGCCATGCCAAAAGTCTCTGTTCACTTCAGTGAGTACTACTTCAAATTTAAAAGGAGTTTCAATAGCAACATTGCCAGTCACTTCTAAACAGATGAATTCTAAGTCCTGGTACCATATCCCACATGCCATACTACTCTGTTGGGACCAAAGTCTCAGTTACTTCTTCTCCAGACTCTAAAATTCCTTACTCAGATTGTGAGTTCACTTCAAAGCCCCACAGTATACTTGAAAGCCAAAAGCTCTGGGTTGGTACATGGTACGTTAAATTTAAAACCAAAACAAATGCAGAAATGATTGTCCCAATTGTATCAATTCTTATCCTTTTATATTAAGTTATAAAAAATAATACGGTACTTTCGCTTTGTTGATTGAGTTCACTGCACATTTGAGGTGTACAACTTTGAACAGGATTCAAATATACTAAGAGTATTTACATAAGTATAAACACCATTCTACTCCAGCTCTTATCACAGATCAGATAACTGAAATGTTACTTTCTGCAGTTGCCCATTGTAGACAGAATTAGAGAACAGAGAAAAGAAGAAAGAACTAGAAAAAAAAAGAACTGATGATTAGCTTCTGTACTGCTCTTCTAATACTGTACTGCTCTTCTGTACAGCTCTGTGAGGGAGTTTGCCTCCCCTCTCCTCCTCAATAATTTCCAGAAGTGACAGATGTTGTACCTAACTCTGTTATCTACTGTCATGTGTACATCAGATGATGTGTAAAAGTTAACTGTCAACATAAATTATCAGGGAGTCTAAAAAGGGGTGTTGCTGGATGTGAAGAAAATGAATGTGAAGACTTGAATTATGTCTGCATATTGCATACTCTTGAGGCAAGTTTGTATTGCCCAACCGGTTCAGCTGGTAGCTGCAAGCTGAGGTTAAAGAGGAAGACAAAGAAGGGGTCCTTGTCAGACCCCCTCAGGCAAAGTGTCAGCTGAGCTGACAGGAAAAGGCTCTGTCCATGCAGGTTTTTGGGAGGACTGACCATGCAGCTGAAACCTGACCTTCATAGCATCAGAATGATGTTGCAGAAAGTCCTGTGAGGCAGGAAAAGGATGTTTGCCATTTGCTAGGGACAGGCAGAGATCAGCTTAATTTATAGTGCTTCAGTACCATGCCCTACCTCAGATCTGAATTGTACAGCATGTGAAATATTAGTTCAATCACATGAACAGGCAGTGTTTCCACAGGCAGCTCATCCATCAGCTTGTTCAGCAAAAAGGGAATTTAGAGTCTGGGCTGTAAACAAGTAAAACTGACATATTCAACTGGGTAACTTCTGCACTGTTCCGTGATCAATTTAGGCCATTGCACGATCAAGCAGAACGGGGATTCTCTGTGTGAGACTGCTTCAGTTTAGTGGTACCCATTCACTGTAACTCTGTCTGCAAAGCTGAGAGGAGTACATCTACTGGACTTGGAGAGACCCTTCAAGGAAAATCACAACCCTTTGATTCATGTTGTTAGATCTGGGTGGGTAGGGAAGATTCCCCAAATGCATGAGGTCTTGTCAGTGTGATGCTGACTCTTCCCAGTGCCTATCCCCTACTGTGGCCCAGGTGGTGCAGGTATCTGTGACTGTGGAGTTTGCTTGTTTGCCACAGTAAAACCCTCTTGTCAATGTGATGGTCTCACTGGAGGCTGATAGAAAAATTCTCTTGCCTCTGATACTCTCTCATCTGTGATGAGGAGGGATCAAGCATTACATTTCCTGCTTGTGTTAGCTGTGTTATCTACTCCTGACAGGTTTACCTACCATTTCCAGGTTGTTAATGCTCTTTCCCTTGTGCCAGCTGTTAGAAAACCAGAGGGTCTCTGGGAATGATGTGGAAGGATAAAAATATATATGAGCCCTCATGGCAGGCTGTCCTAGTTTCATCTGGGAAAGAGTTAATTTTCTTCCTAGCAGCTGGTATAGTGCTATGTTTGGGATTTGGAATTAGAATTATGTTGTTCTTCCTTTTCTGTCCCATCAAACTGTCTTTATCTCCACCCACAAGTTATCTCACTTGACTCTTCTGGTTCTCTCCCCGATCCCACTGGTCAGGGTGTACTGAGCAAGCAGCTGTGTTGCTGAGCTGCTGGCTGGGGTGAAACCGTGACACAGGAGTACAGAGTAGTGCACAGCAGTGGATCTCCACATCTTCAGATCTCTGTCCCAGGGATCTTCAGCTGTGCTTCAGCAGTTAAAGGCACATACTGGAGTTCAATAATCTTCAGAATCCAACAAAATTAATTGACCTCTTCTCTTCAGAGAACCTGTTTATTCTATGTATTAGCAGATAGAGAGAAGTTCAGCTGGTCCATATGCTGTGTCCCATTGGTGCAGAGTCAAGCAAAAAACTAATTTAGTTTAGGGTTGTGATCCACTACTTGTGCATGCCTGAGAAATACTCAGACCCTACCTGTTTTTTGCAAATTAACCAAGTCATTGTTTGTCTGTTAGGTGTGAAGCGTAGTCCCTCAGAGATGGCAGAGGGTGAAGTTGATGTTGCCAATGCCTGTGGCCCATATTACATAAACAATCTGAGCTACTCAGAGGAAAATTTTGACAAACTGGTGAACCTAAGTTACTACAATGTCCAGAACAACAAAGATTTGATTCTTCAGGCCTTGCGTACTGCTGTGGAGCGGAAGAAGCAGCATAAGAAAGAGCAACCACAGCAAAATGCACCCGATGGGTATGGCGTGCGTGTGCCTGACAGAGAGGGAACCCAGCAACTGGCTGACTGCCCAGCACTGGGGAATAAGAGATAAAGTGTCTAGGAGTCCTGTTAATGAAGAATAAAAGGAATTTTATTAGGAAGTGAAGAAAAGCCAAAGAATGCTAAGAATAGCACTTCATTTGTCATCAAAAATGTTAAAGCCTGTCTGTCAGTGGAGGGAATAAACTCAAAAACACAGCTCTTCCTTAATGAACTAATGTGCTTCCCTCGTTGACAACCTCAGGAGCATGGCTAGGTGAGGCTGTGCTCCACTTATACTTGCAGAAGTGACCTTCCAGACCAGGGCCAAAATGCATGGACAAGAAGGTATTAGGAAGTTTACACTGACTGTGTTTGTATTCTACCTGTGCTATAAAAATAGAGGCTTGTCAATCCAGAAATGCAGTAGAGAACAAAATCCTGTGTCTCTAAAACAAAATCAAAAAAGCCATTTGTGAACTAAGGAGTCTTTATGTGAATGTAAATAAATATTAAATTTGTATAATAAACCACGTCTTTTGAGTAAGAGTTACAGCAAAGAAACATTTTTCATACCAAATACATGTTAAAGCCATTTATTTTAGGTGCTTCTTCCTCTACTAGCAAGACAAAGACAACATGCAGACACTTCATAGCTGCTGGAAAATTATTGAAGAAAGTATACATGTTCCAGTCCTAGATGCAAACTGCTCCAGGATCCTGGGACCCCTTGAGTTTAGGATTACAATTAAGACCCATCACTACAAGAACCAGCTCATGTTAAATTATTTTATCAAGCTGGATTTAAATGCCATTGATAATACCAAATGTTCTTTAATATTGATAACACTATAGTTTTTGAGACTATTATGTTGAAAAGACACAAGAAACATGAACAAAGAAAAGCTAAAATTGTATACCTAAGATCAGTCATGCAAATGTGTTTTTTTAAACTTGATGTAGAGTATGGCAAGTGAAGTTAACAAAACATCAACTTTCAACCTTCTGATGTTTTGGTCATGATATTAACATGGCTCCTTTCCAATAAGCAGTCTGGGATTTTGACAGATGGAATCCCGAGTCTACATTTATTCTTCTTCTAAATTGTTTTATTCAAAGCTATTGGTTTATTTATTAAACATCTTTCATCTTTTATTTACAAGCCCATATTTCCTACAGCCTTCCCTGCTCCTCAGTTCCATTGTAGTATTCTTTGTCAAGAAATCCTGTTATTGTGGGCCAAAAATGGAAGTCTTAAAAATTCCTTTGCCCTCAAGGGTGAGGGTCTCCTCCTAGGTGGTGCACAGAAATGTAATCCTTCTGGTTGCCACTTTGGTCTGTGAACGCTCACATGCGCACTACAGGAGCCCATACAGCTCCTGTATGGATTATATGCTCAGGGTTTATCTCCCATGGAAACGAGAGCAAAGACAGCAGTCGTGCTGATGAACACTGGATCTCGTCACAATATGGAATGGGATGTAGCCAGAGGGCACAGCCAGACCCGGGAATTTGGAAGCACTCCCAGGTTCCCATATACAGTTAGAGCTTTATTGTCTGAAGGGCAAAAATTATTTCACCGACAGCAGGAAACATCTAGGCAGGAAGTCTGAAGACAAGTAGAATGAGGAGTGTGAGAGCAAACACCTCCCTGCCCTTCCTGCTGCTTTCCAGCAGACACAAAAGGGTCATGGAGAACAATGAACATTTTACCCCATTTCAAAAATCTTGCATGAAATAGTTACTCAGTACCTCAGTTTTCTATATTCAACAAGAATACAGAGGAAAATGTCTGAAAAAGGCCTGATCAAGGAGGAGGAACAGCTTCCACACAAGGCATGCATACATAATAAATCTGCAACCTAGAAAAAGGACAAGAGGATTGAAAGGCAGAGGAGAGATGTACACAATCAGAGCACCTCTCTTTTATCACAAGACCTGGAGGGGATCAGACAAAATTAGGGAACAGCAGGTTTAAGATTAACAAAGTGAGGTAGTTCTGCACACATGTAATTAATTTACAGACTTCTGACCCTCGGTTTTTTTGTTGATAAAAATTTATGTATTCAAAAAATTGATTGATGCATTCACTGAAAAATTTTTAGAGACTGAAAAACTACAACTACTCTGCATCTGCCTCAGTCTGCATAGAATAATAAATTCCCAGAGATTCAGAGGACAGTGTGAGACAGTATTGTACCTGCCCTGTGAGGTATGTAAGGTGTTCCAGTCACTAAATACTGGATGCACCATAGACAAGGGGGAAAGCAACCTAACTCCATACTGCAGTACTTAGGTTTTCCACAGCTCAGATAATTTTGCAGATAATTAATAATTAGGAGCAGTCAGACCTCCTAAAGATGTGATGATACAAGACTAATTTAAAATAAATGACTGAAGTAACACAGAGAAGGTGTAAGTAACTCCAAGGATGACTTAATTACCTATGAATTAACCCATAAAGAAAAGTAATGAAAATGAAAGGAATAGAAAACCAAATTATGAAAATGAGATTTTAAAAAATTAGGAAACCAGTCAGCAAGACTCTGTGTGAAATGGTATCAAATCTTTAGACTCAGCATGGATATTGCAACAAAAGAGTTGCAAAACATATGCACAGCCCTAAATAAAATGCAAAGCAAGGAACCAAGAAAAGGCAAAGTGGTTAAATGCCCAGGGCTGAGCATTGCTAAAGTCTAACATCTGTTCTTTGAGGAACAGCATAGAGAGGAAGGAGATGCAAAGGACACATCTAAACCTGCTGATGTATTAAGAAAAGACCTGCAGCATATCAAGAAAATATAGTATTCAGTATGGAAATGAGAATGAAGAAAAGTACACAGCTACAAATGTGAAACAGTAGGTGTCCTGGACCAGCAAAAGGGGATTTAAAGGATACTGGGATGCTGGGAAGGAGCCAAGGCCATAAGAGTGTAACACAAAAGATACACTTGTAATATAGTGTTTATGCACAGTTTCAGCAAAAAAATTTCACTTTTTTTTTTTTTTTTTTTTTTTTTTTTTTATTTTGGGGCACCATTTTTTTTTTTTTTTT
>VZRZ01001707.1:438733-484465 GCA_013398175.1 Climacteris rufus | reverse complement strand
GTGCGAGCCGCGGGCCGGGCAGCGCCGTGCCGGGGACAGGCGGCGCGGCTGGAGCCTGCCCGCGGCCGGCGACCCTCCCGGCGAGCGGGGCTTACCCGAGAGCCGCCGTGCTGTGCCGGGGATGGTGCCGCTCCCGAGACTGGTTCACGCTCTGTAGCTCGCCGCTGGCTTCCTGTTCAAGAATATTATCTTTATTTCATGTTCTGCTGAGAAAGTGTAACCTCGTCGTCTACTTCCTCTTAGTTCTTTTAATATCTGAATCATTTCAAAGGAAAACCACACGCTTCGTGTTAAAACACTACGACTGCACGGGCCATCAGGGATCATTTAACCTTCTCTCCTCCCCTTTCTTTCGCAAAAGTAGCTTAATGCACAGATTGCATGTGATGTTAAAAGAGTAGCATGACAAGAGTTTTGGGCACAAAATACATGGTATCTGAAAAATCTCCCCTTCCATCCGCCTTTATTTTGGTCAATTATGTTGAAGAAGCAGTATCGTTACTATGCAGCTTAACAGTGTTGTTCCAGTTGTAGTATTTTCTGTTTTTCCTGTATTTCTTGTTTCTATGTTTCTTAGTAACTCAGTTTTAGGAAGCTGAAGCATGTCTCGGGTAAGCACAATATTACGAACCTGTGAATATTTTGCATAAGTTTGAGTGTGTTTCCCTCCCAAATGCCCCTTACAAAATGGTCTAAGGTTGCACCCAACTCTGCAAAAGACATGCAGTGGTCTCCTAGTTCACATTTTGACCTGCTTATATTTGAAGTTCATTATAGACCTTCTGTAAAATTTACAGATATTTATCTTTCAATTCCAAAGATTACAGGCAGCCTTGCTATAACACTGTTTTCTTTTTGCAGTGCAAAATACCTACCTGTCCTCTTGCTGAAGAGCAATGTTTACCTTTAATCACCCGAGAGCTTTTCAGATGTTTACAGAACTAATCATGTATTTTCTGGTTTTACAACTAGCTAATTGAAAGTTTGAAGTTGAAGTTGGTTTCTTTACTGATTATTGCTGAATTCCTGCAAATACATAAGGAGGTGTTGCTCAGAGGAATATTTCTTAAATAGAAATAGGACTATAATTAAAAGAAAAGAAATGTAGATTCAGGATCCCCACAGACAGTCACAAGAAGGTGTGTGTTTGTGGGAAGGGTGATTTGGATTTTTTTAACATTTCTCTAGCCATGCTCATTCATTTTCTTTTTTAAAATTGCAGTCACCTTGTTAGTCTATATATGTTTCCAAATAGGTGTTTCCTGGCTTCTGGACAGGGGATGTGGAGAGTATGGGTGATAACTGAGGAAGACAGAACAGTCCCAAATATGTACTTACCAAAACCTGTTCTACCTATCATCAGGGTTGCTCTGTTATTTGCAGTTCATAGGAAACATTTTTCCCCCTTCTGTAAGAGTTTGTCTTGGTTGAGAACACAGGTTCTTGCTTTATGGACATTCAACTTTTCTGTCCTTTATAGTTGTCAGTATTTGACAGAAGTGAAAGTCAGTATAGTGCTTAGAAACATTGGTATTCCTTGCAATGCCTTAGATGTATTTTTATTACTGTTGCTTTGTGAGTAACTTGTTATCACTGCAACAATAAAATACTGAGTGATAGGGATGACTTACACTAATGTTCAGTCTGAATGAGAGAAGACCTATAATTTATTACAGCTCTTGCCAGCTGTTTTTTAGCGTTAGTCACTTCTGCATGAAGATGCCCAGACAATTTTGACAGAGATGAAGTTTTCAAATATAGTCTCTCATGTGTTTTATTAAAATATCTGGCTTGGTGCAGGAGGTAGCTTCTGCTGTGATGTGCACTTCTCTTAACCATCTTACCCCTTTCTCCCATCCCCATTTTAGGTAACTTGCAGAGCAATTTTATCTCGTACAAGGTATTGGGGAAGACAGGCAGTGACTGTTGAGCCCGAATCGGTAACAGAACATCTGTTATTGCTTCTAAAGGACCTCACTATGATCAACATTTATTACTTCAGTGTTCTCTATAGAGCAGATAATAATTGGCTGAATCAGCATGAAAATGCTCTATTCAAGATGGGCAGCAACTCAAACAATAGTGTCACAGGGACTGTTACTCAAAGTCCAATTTAGAGGAGAAAAAGAAGGGGAAAAAAAGGAGAAGTTGTATGCTGAGGGCAAGACTTAAAAGACAACATGGGAAAATATTATAGTGTTCAGGTCAGCCAGAAATAAATTTCCCCTCTAGTAAGCTGAATTTCCCATGGAAAAATGTCATACACTTTCAAGATTGTTATAATTCTAGCTTTATTGTAGATAATTTTTCTTAGGATGAAGTAGTGTTATAGGTTTTTTCTTGCAAACCGTTTAATAAGCAAACATTATTTTACATCGTAATTAAAACTGCTTTTCGTTTGCTTTTCATTCATATCTCTCCATTTTGTAGTCAGGAGGGCATACTAGATTTACTTGAGTGTTTACTAGTGGGTTTACATGTGAACATAACAATCCTATCCAGCTGTCAAATATTCACTTGGAATTTTCTTTAATTTAGACGTTATCGTGAGAATTGCACATTTTTTTACCTCTGACACGTCCATATCCACCCAGTTCCTTCCACTAAATCTTTATGGGAGAACTTCACGTTTTCATACCTCTGACACATCCATATCCACCCAGTTCCTTCCATTAAATTTTTATGGGAAACACTGGTCTAGTAATGACTGAATGTCCCTGGGGATTAAGATATGCAAACAAACACTTCCAGGTTTCTAACAGCTCTTACGTTTTTTCACTCAGTGCTGTTTATCCGCTTTGGCACTTGAAACAATGTAATGAAACCAGCCAGTTTCGCCGTCTGAGGTGTAGTGTGATGACAGAGTTTTGTTCGAGTATTTGACAATGCTGACAATTCAAACAAATATAACCAAATGTTAATACTTGTCCGATTGTGTTTAATGAAGTGGGAGGATGGTGAGAGCCAATTGCTTACCTTACGTGCGAGCTGCTTGGCCTTGCAGGTTCTGCAATTGTCTCAATTTCTCCTGCCTATTTTAGAAAAAAAAAAGTGGAGAAGGGAGGGACAGGAGAGGAGATTTCTACTGCGTGAGAAAGAGATAGGAGGTAGTCAATGCAAATTGGTAGTTTCTTTCCTTCTAACAACTAATTAAACTTCTAGTCTAGTAATGTTTAACTTATCATTAATTTTTCTACTTCAAAAGTGTAGGAGACTGATGTTTTTTTGAAGAACTTATCAACATGAGACAAACCGGAAGTAAATTCCTCAGATTGCCAGGCTGTGCTTTTACTTTGCTCACAGGTATTACTCAGATGTTAAAAATTGTAAACTTCATTCTATTTAACTCAGCCAGAGCTGACTTTTGTGAAAGCACCCTTTTGTATGCATAATATCTGGAGTCTGCAAGTAGTGTGCTTTACAGCTGCATCTGTTTTTTTCGAGGGTGAAGTAGTGGGTAACTCCCACCTAATTTCTATGGGTGAAAGCTGTAACTTTTTTATTACTAGCTCTACATGAAAGCTTTGAGTCTTTTAGAGCAGAATTCTTACACTAAAGCAGACATCTGCTAGTTTTGCTGTGTTTAAAAAAAAAGCAGAGTATTTGGTGCAGTATGTAATATGAAGGTGAGCAGCCCTATAAAGGAGCCTCAAGTTTGTCTGCCAGTTCATTACAAGGTATGCCTGCTCAGTGCTACTCTGTCCAGCTCGCTTGCATTCTTGCATTAGTGTGGCCTAGCTGAAGCATTTAGACTTCAGATGATTATCAGTATCTGCAACTGTGAGTAATCTTTTCTGTCTCTGGAACTTTGTAAACTGGTTTCCCATAGCCTGGCTATACATCTTGCAAAGGAACATAGATGAATGTTTATTGGCAAAGCTGAAAGGTTATAGCCCAGGTAAAAACAAAGGGAGAAGAGTCAACAGGATGTCTGTTGTTTGATCTAGACTGTCTTTGGGGCATTGGCTATTTTTAAGCATTCTTCCTTTGAACCTTTTTGAACTCCTTCTCTGCTGAAAATTCCTGAGAAGAGCATGTAGTTGCAGATGCTGAAAATCCAGGTATTTTCCCGTGCTAATGTAGCATTTGGTACAAAAATATTGGCAGCTTTTCAGTTTACAGAAGGCTGCTTTTACCGTTTGTATGGGTAAGTAAAACTGGTTTTTCATACTGAGAAGTGTGGTGTAGCTTGCTGTGGCTTAGCCCAACCCACAGCTTGGACTCAGCCACTCAAACACTGCACTGTGAGGTGGGAGAGAATCAGAATGGTAAAAGTGAGAAACTCATGGGTTGAGATAAAGACAGTTTAGTAGGTACGGTAAAAACAGCACAACCAAGGCAAAGCAAGGAATTCATTCACCACTTTCCATGGGCAGGCAGGTGTTCAGGTATTCCCAGAAAAGCAGGGCTCTACCATACTTAACAGTGACTTGGGAGGAGAAAAAGCTATCAGTCCAAGTGTCTCCTCCTTCCTTCTTCCCCTAGCTTTATATGCTAAGCACAGTGCCATATGGTTTAGGATATTCCTTGAGGCAGTTGGGATCACCTGTCCCAGCTGTGTCCCCTTTTTGTTCACCCCCAGCCACTTGCTGATAGGGTGAGAAGCAGTAAAGGCCTTGATTCTGTGTAAGCGCTGCACAGCAATACTGAAGACATCCCTGTATTACCAACACTTTTCAGCACAGATCTGAAACACAGCCACATACTAGTTAGTCTCAGCCAAATCCATCACACTTGAGCACAGCCAGTGCTCAAGAACATGTTTTTTTTAGTGTGTACTAGTTCTTGATGTGCAATTGTGACCCAGTCTTAATGGAAAATACCTGTGTTGCAAAGTGATTCCTGTGTCTGTTGAATAGCTCTACCATGCAGAGCATTGTGACTGTTGGGTGGGGCTTGGTGTTTGGAAGGAGGTCTTGCCTTCCTGGATTGTTATCGCTATAAAAGCCTGGTTTTTAAAGCTGCCTTCTTGACATTAGCTTGGAAGTATCATTGCAGTTCAGTAGCACTTTGTTCTGGTTTAGTCATTTCAAGAAGCAACTAATCTGAATTTGCTCTATTGAGTTCAAAGCCGCAAATAAAAATGTTGCAAATTCTGGAAGGTACTGCATACTTGTAACTCTTTAAATTTTGCAAGTGTTACATGTGCAGCAACTTAATGAGCAGGCCATGAAATTACTTTTTTAGGCATCTAAAACACTGTCACCACTGAATGTCCACAGTCATGCCATAATTTGTGATTTAACAATAGACGGCAATTATCCTGTTACCCTGGAGGTGTCTGCTCCTGCATTCAGATCCCACCATGTAGTTTTCTTTGGTCTGGGATGTGGGACTTCACTCCCGTGATTCAGTATAATGTTCTTTACTGCTGCTCTTGGAGCTTCTTCTTGTATGTATTGTCTGTCACCTTATGAGCTGCTGCCTCTGTCAGCCAAAGCCTGGGAATGACAACTTGTATCAAGAGAAGAATGTATTTACAAGTCTCTTAGAGATCCCTTCTCTTTTAAAAGAAGGACAAGGAGGAAAATAAATATTTGAAATAGAACATTTTATCATGGCATGCTAAAAACCTTATTTTAGAAGATAAGAGCATAATTGATCTTTCAAAATCAAAGCTGTGGATAACTCCAGTCCAGAAAATTATAGTGGCTCATGTGAGTTAGCTTTGGCACCCTGTTTAGAGAACTTTATCCTGCAGTGATGTTCAGTGAACAGGCAGGAACACACTTTTGTGCTTCAAGTGTTCTGCTGTTTGCCACAACACTTGAAAATCCTACATTTCCATGGATAAGGGATTCAACTGATGAGCTATTAAAGGAGTTTTGTCTACATTTAGTTACATGATCTGCTTTATAAGGTGAGGGATCTGCTGCATTGTACAAACCTGCGTGTGCAGAGAGATTTGAGTGCTGTTCCTTTTGCTTTTGGAGTGGGGTCAGCTTTATTTCCCTGTTACTGTGCATTAGGTACAGCTTATTCTAGAGGTAGAACAAAAAGATTTTGGTGTGTTCTGGCATGATTGTTCTTATGTTCCTCCTTCCTCACAAGTTTTAGTATTGACATTTTTTTAAATTTCTGTTTTTGGAAGCAGAAAGCTGCAGGAAATCTCATGTAAATAACTGTTCCATGCTCCCTGATCATAGGTTGAGCTAATTGGAGCCATTTTGCTAAGGCTAGTGGAAAACAGTCTTTGAAATATGTAGCATATATTTAGTTCCTTAAATTCAGCTTCTCTGCACAGATCTATAAAGTTTGTGAGTACTTGGATACTTTATTTAAAGACAGAGATTGTTCAGCAAGTATAGATAGTATATAAAATGGTTTTTGCAGCAAAAGCAGCCAGCAAGTCCTGCCAATCAGTATTGATTTAGAAAATTATAGCAGAAGAGGCTCTTGGATTAAGTCCAGAATAAACCTTTATTAAAAGAGCAATGTTAATACAGATGCACTGAAACATAACTACTCTGTTGTATGTAGGACCATCACCTGTGTCTGAAGAAGAATTCTTATGTAAATCTAGTTTTGATTATATAAATAATAAAATTGTGGTTTATTAAAATTGTGGTTTGCTTTTTTTTAAGAACTCCAGGGTGACATGGAAGCTGTGGAATAAGTACAAGATGACTTGATAGGATAACTTCAGTGCTCCTGTAATGTCACATTGTTGCATACTTGAAAACACTTTGGTCTTAGTCTTGAGTACCAATCTGGTGCTGTTGTGAATGAGGACAATAACACTCATGCTTTGAAGTTAAGCAGAGCTGTCTGTGTCTCTTTGAGCTGTGGCAGTTGTCATAGAATTGGGCTAGAGGGAGGCTTGCTCAAAGGACTTGGGGCTGCTTTTACTTCACACTTGCCATCCAGGAAGGGATGCAGACAGGCTTTTTCTGTAAATAAATGCTCTGGTTCCATTAAGTTTTAATACTTATATACATAATTCATTTCAGACCTTGTTGTCTGGAAAGTTAAAGCTTGGTTCATTGAGTATGTGCTGTCTGCATCTTCTGTCAGTGGACTACTCAAAGGGAGGTGGAAGATTGTTTCTGGTGGTATAGCACTGCCTGACTTGATGCATTTTGGAAGTACTTTACTGTTAGGCCTCAAGTTTTGCAGATCTGACTTAGTTAACAGTAACTTTTTGATATAGCAGGTCAAAAGAAAAAACAAATTCCTTACTCCCAAATAGATACAACTTTACTGTCCCATAACGCTTCTCTCTGCCTCTGGTAGGATGAGTTAAAGTTAAAGTGAGATCACACCAAGTTCGTTGAAGGGCTAGATCTGTCAGCCAATTGAATCTGCTCACATGCAGTTTCAAACCACTCCCTATTTGTACCACCAACACTTGTATAGGCTTGAAAACACTCTCAAAACCAGCCATGTCTTGTGTAACCTACAGCACTCAGATTGTTGGTAGATGCATGCACTTAAATGGTTCAGGTGCTGCAGTTGAGAGAATGCTTTCCACACTGTCTTTGTAAAGGGATTTACTTTATCCTTTAACCTAAAAGGTTGTGAAAAACTATTTAAGTTCTCTTCCTCCTTCCCCAATTAACATAAACAATGAAATGCAGGAAAATGTAATCTTATTCTTATAGAATGGGCATATCCTTTGGAATTTTCAAGCAATTTATAGGTATTTGCTTTTGCCATAGTTCCCAATCATTCGTTCTGTATGAATATTTCTATATAAATACATTTATATATTCTCCCTCTCTAGATACCTGCTCGAACAAGACTTTCCAGGCATGCGGATTGGTCCAGAGCCTACCACAGATTCTTTTATTGCTGTGATGTATGGAGAAACAGAAGGAAATGTTCCTGGAAATGCCCTAGTTGTTGATCCTAAGAAGCCGTTCCGCAAACTCAGCCGCTTTGGAAATGCTTTCCTGAACAGGTGAGATCTTCTTGCTTTCTGTCTTCTAAGGATTATGTTTAAATTTTGGCATGTTCTGTTTTGAACAGCATGGAATAAATATTTAAATACAATCAGGAGTTGTGGCAGTTCAAGTGAATTAAAAAAAAAAGGCAGTACTGGATAGGGTGGTATTAGAATAGAGATATTCGATTATCTGAATAGAAAATAGTTGTTAACACTAGTTCACAGAAAATTGCAGAAAGGCTATTCTGGCTGACTTGTTTGTGAGGTATTATGCTAAGTGGTACTCAGGATCAGTTTGTGCACAAATTCTGCTCCATAAAACTGACAGTTTTGGAACTATTATTAAAACTACCGTTCAAAAACAGGGGAAAAGAATTTTCCCTCTGATGCTGTCTTGTTCCTTTCCACTGATTTAACTGGATATTTTGGTGTAGCTATTTAAAATTGTGAATTGCTAGGATATGTAAAGAGAACTACAAGAATGGAGAAGATTCGAATGTACCTCATGGATAAAATAAAAGCTCAAGCTGTTGAGTGTTTAATTTTGACTACCTGGCCTTCAAGTAGTTCCACAGACCAGGGAGTTAGTTTCTGCTGTGCATTTGTAAAAAGGGAGTCGTTCAGAGGCTGTGAGTGTCTTCATAATAAACTTTCGTAGCATGCTAAATATTTCCAGTAGAAAGTTACTAATAACTCTGTTCACATTGTCTGAGCAATCACCTTGTTTTCTTCCTGTATTTGATGGTAGCTTGACATGGAGGCCTCACTTTGCAAGCCAATTAATCTAAATTGGCTCTTTTTAACAATAAACTTTCCTGTTTGACCGATAAACACTGGCATGCATGATAAAAGTTCATCATGTTCAGTTTTATCTCTTGCTGTGCTTATTCAAAGAGGAAAGTTTATAGCTGCTTATAGTTGGCTTGGCTATCACTTTGCAGAGATAAGAATATGTGCTGTGGGAGGCTGTAGTCAAGTTTCATTTTAAATAACCATTTTGAGATTATTGGCTATGTTCTGTCCTCCAGATCACTATTTTGTTTCTCCCTTTCCCACCATTGTGCTCTCTCCACAAAAAATTAATATACTGTAAATTGTATTTTGCATAGTATTCAAATATTTGCACAGAACATTTACTAATGGTATGTGTTTGTTTGGATGAGTGGTGACATAATTTTTTGCCAAATCATCTGTCTAACTAGTTGTGTCAGGTTCTGAATATTAGGCAAGCAAGATTATTTACTAGCTAAAAAGATGTACATTCAAAGTAACTGACTAAATTATTCCAGTTCTTTTGGTGACTGTGATATTGTTATAGTGAAGTGCTGTGAGCAACCTTATCTTTCATAATAGTCACATTTGCTCCTTAGTTTTTCAGCAGAGATCTAGGTGCTTATATTTCCCTAACACCCCCCTCAGTCTGCCTCTCTGGTCCCATGGCTGCTTTCTCCTAACTTGCCAACTCCTTTCTCTTTGTGATTTCACCTAGATTAAATTGGTTTAGGTTTCAGTAGCTTTGAGTAATCTCACCTGGTTCTTACCTGCAATCATACTACATATTCTACTTTCCCTTCTCTCATTTGCCGTGCTGATGGTCCCTTTTATCCAATATTACATTTTCTACTCTCGCTTTTGTAGACTTTTCTCTACTTCCTCCCCCTGCCCCCATTTTATTTTCTAAATGGTTTCCTAATCCTAGTACTTTATTTCATGGAGGAACTTAAGGCTATGAACATTTAGACTATGAAGTGCCCTTTTCATCCAAGTGTAACAGTCCAAATGACAGGAAACGGGGACTGAGGTAATGGAAAAGCTGAAGCAAACAAGAACACAGTATCACAATCAAGGCTTGTACTTAGTAATTAGCTGCATTAATTTATTGATGTTACCTTGCTTTTGTCTTTTTCCATGACCCCTTCTAATTTCCCCGTGTATCTCACTGCTTGTAAGAGATGTTCCTCTAAGGCTCCTGAGTGTAGAAACTAGTAGTCTCTTATTTCTCCTGTATACTTTTAAGAAAAGTTGGGGAGGGAAAGGAAGAGGGACAGGACCTAGTGTGTCCTCAGATGCTGGTGAGGAAAGAATATTGCATTATACCAGAAAAGCACATAAATAAATTAGTGCTGATGAGAAGAAATGCATGGTCCTGATCTGTTCTGATGTGTCATAAGCAGCTACAGTCATCTCATTCGTACAATGGTTTTTGTAAAGTCTGTTTGTCATTCAGGTGGATAGTATGTAGTTTTGCTTTTCATGATGCAACACTTTCATGACCTGCATGAAGTGGGATATTAAGAAATAAGTCTCTATGTTGAAAAGAGATATTCAACTAGCACTAGCATTACAGTTTTATCTTGTCTGAAATATTAGTTTGAGGTAGGATTTTTTAACCTGTCTTTCATCTTTATCTTATGATATATTCTAAAAGTTAACAGCCAGTTAATTCTGAGTTCATCCTTCTATTTCATCCGTGTTTGCCATATACTTTTCTCCTCCATTGCCACTAATGACTGCTGCAAAGATGGCAATGTCTACATTGGCCTGTAATTCTCTGTTTTTTCTCATGGTCTTCTCCAGCTGTCCCAGACTGGGTGGTGCCTAAGTCAAGACACTGCTGAATTGTTCAGCTGGCATAACGATGTCTTTCTTCTCCTAAGACAGATCTAGAAACATTTTGGTGATACTGAACAAGCACTGGGCTTTCTAAGGTTGAATGAAATTGATAAGAAAAAACATCCATGAAAATTCAGTCTTCACACTTTCAAATTTATGAGAGCTACTTCACACTGTACATACTAGTGATGTATATTTTTTTTTGTTATGGTTCACATGATCAAATATATTTTCTTTGTCACTTATGCGCATCTACTGTGCTTCCACAAAATGTGTTTGCTTTGACGTAGTGTTGCCTTTAGATTTTGGCAAGTTCAAATAACGTAATTTTCTCAAATAGTACCTCACTGCTCTTTCAAAGGTGTCTCTTAAGCTAGCAGGAAATTAGCCCTAGTGGAAGAGTTTGCTTCAGATATGAGGTATTTTCTATACCTGGTGTCCCACTAAAATTAACAGTGCATTTTATATTACATTATGTTTACATACCCTATGGTTTTATGAGGCTGGAATGGCTGCTGTTTCCTTATGCCCGCTTGGGTTTCAGGGAGAGGCACAGGTGATGCTGCTGTTTCTGTTGTATCCAAGAAGGGACATTGTGTCCTTTTATTACAGGCTCACTGCTACAAGGTCTCCTGGAGAACAAGGTGAAGTGAGGTGTAAGGACTTCTTTTCTTCCCAATTTCCTTTGAATAATTTGTATTGTATAAAATAGCATCCAGCCTTTTTGATACAGTTTATGTTTTGTATCTGCTATTTGGCTGAACTTCTTCTAACTCAGATTATCTTTGGCCTTAAAGATCTTGTTTGCCCTTGGTATGGTTACGATTTGCTGGCTGTGGTACCCTGTTTTTTGAGGCAGTGTGCTTCCTGGAGCCATAGACTGACGTAGGGCAGCACCATTTTAGAGCCTGAGCCTGCGGCTTAACCCTGTGCAGGGCAGCCTCGCAGGAGGAGGGTGGGTTACACTCTGTGCTCGTTAGGATCTTCAGCTTCCCCTTGATAAGAAGATTAAACTCTTATGCAAATCTCTTAAAGGCAGGTTATAATGAAGGCTGGTGAAGTCCTTCAGTCATGAACTATCCCAGAAGCATCAGAGTCGCTTTGGTGTAACACACCAAGTGTTCTGCATGGCTCTCAGAGCCCTTGTGAATTATTTATTCTTCTGTAATACCACCATTGAATTTGTCTCCCATTGCAGAGGCAGGAGGTTATTGTTTAGAGCATACTGTGTGTAATTTGAACTCTTGCTTCTGGTAGTTTTGGCTGGGTTTGTGGGAGAAATACTGCTATTTTTCACTAGTGCCCCACCTGAGGAGAGTGGTGGGTTAGGGAATGGGGATCACTCAAACACTGCTGGATCCATTGAGGGGAGATGTGGCAGGGATTGGAACATAAACATATTGTCATTATGGCTTTCTGCCTGCTCCCCATTTCTTTTCAGTCTCTTTGAGTTTGGGCAGAAGTTGAAGTACATAAAGAATTTTGTTCTTGTGTATACTAATTTTGTTCCACAGCAAAATGGTGGTTTGATGGAGTCTTTTTAGTGTTGCTTTTAAGGCCCAAGCTGTCAGGTGTTGCAAAATTTCGAGTTTTATCAGCACTTATAGATACAGTTTTGCAAGGTTCTCCTGTGTTTTCTTTTTTTGAGAAGCTCTCCTTATATTTTTTTTTAAACGTGTGGTTGCCAAACAGAGGTTCATCAGGATTCAGAAACTTACTTGAATCTCACTTGCATCTTTTTGAAATTAGATACATAATCCGGAGCTCTCAAGTGACAATCTGTATGTGAGCTAGAACTATTGTTAATGGGCTTTTTTCCTCCTTTCCTGCAGGTTCATGTGTTCTCAGCTACCTAACCAGGTTCTGAAGAGCATCAGTATCATCGACAGCCCTGGCATTCTCTCTGGAGAGAAGCAGCGCATCAGCAGAGGTGAGTTGCGGAGCTATATGATAACCAAGCTCACTAAATTTTTTCTGTTTTACTGGACAAGCCAGCATCCTAATCTTTTGCGAACCTGTTTTAGTGGTACTGGGTGGTCGTCTGTCCCATACTTTCTTACTGCAAGCCCTGTTAAATCCATACTTTAAGGCTGTAGGGTTTGGAATTTTTTCTCTTGAAAGCTGGTGGGGATTTGGATTCCTGTCATCCTGCTGCTATGGCTGCAAATGGCTACATTTGCATGGTCTGATGACTGATTAGTGCTTTGATACTCCTGAGAAAACACCTTCTTTGGTCATTTTAATTGCTTATGATGAAGTAATAATGACTCTTATATATATACTATTGAAGTTCATGGATAAATAAATGTTTCATAAAAGCTGTAGGTTGGTCATGTGTAAAAAATTCAGGTGTGGAGCTATAAATATGGTGAGTTTATCGTGGGCAAAGTTTTTAGTGTTTTTTTTAAGGTTACTCGGTCATGCCATAATGTAATTTTTAGTCACAAGAGGAAGTCAAAAGGTAGCAGGACGAAGAGCAAATGAGAATATTTTTAAAAATATGAAAATTCTACAGAGAACTGAACACTGTTTATGAAGCTGTTTAAAAAATTACTCTGTCTTTGACAAACTATTTAAACAAAGCAGTATAATGTAAACAACTGTCTTCCTTGCATTCTTCAGCTGCATTTAAGTGCATGACGCTTTTCTGTGGAGTTGTAAATGGTAGTGAGGCAGGGTGTGGTTTATGCTGCCCTCGGTTTTCAGACCTTTGCTTAAGAAATGGAAACCTATGTTTCATGTCTGTGTGAGAGGAAATAAACACTTCTGTAACATATCACACCTGGAATATTTTGAGGAAAAGCTGGTACATGCACAATATATGACAGCTGTGCAACAGTAGTCTTGTCTTTACATTAAACTGACAGAAGAATAACTTCTAGGGCTGTAATCTAAATTATGCTTGCTTAGTAAACTGGTCTACCAGATGTTTCTGGATTCTTTGTCCAGTGACATTTTGTCCTCTTTATTACTCATAGGGTCATGTAAAGCATTCATCATAGCCAGAGCTCTGGACTTTTCCTTATGTGATACATTGATGAAATAGTAGAGATGAACAGAAGGAGGGCTCTGCCACTGTGCAAACAAAGGCTTGAATGTTGTGAAACCAGAAATAAAGCAAATACTACATGTTGGCACTCATTTCTAGGCAGAAAAGAATTGAGTGTATAGCTAATGATTTTTAATCCTGAAAAAATCTTCTCATGAAATCCCCACAAAATGTTTAAATCCCAGTTTACACAATCTGATAAAAACAGAGATGGTCTGCTTCTTCATTGCAGATTCCAGCTGCCTTTTTCCTCCTCAAGTTAAAACTATGTGCATCTTACCCCCTCTTTGCTTGTTAAATCGAGAGAAAATTATGTTTGACAGCATTCAAGTATCTGTTGCCGCTTTCATAACAATATGGAAGTGAACATGAAATAAGCAGAAAACTGGAGTATCATATTAATGTGCCACTGAAAAAGTGAGCAGTTGTGTAACCAAATTCAACAGCTTTAGGGAATGCTGTGGAAGTCTCAGACTTCCATGTGCAAGACAGAGTTTTGTTTCACTCCAGACTATGTTTCACTGGTAGTCCTGAAGGACCTGAAGGTGTTGCCTGAAGGACCATGACTCTTCACTAATATCTGTAATTGCTCTTATGATTTACAAAACGTATGACTCTTGTTCCCTTATTGTTCAGAAACACTGTGCCTTGATGGTATGTGTCTTATCAGTTGTTATGGCCTAGCTGGCCTGCCCCTTTATAGGATAGACTTTCACTTAAGTTGATATAACTCAGTGATTACCTCAAACTCTTACCTGTTTCATAGGCTTTAACTTGATTAGATTGCATTTCATGAATTTTTTTCCGTGTATTAAAGATTGATAAAAGAACTACGGCAAGTGACACATTTAAGACACAGTGTGATTCTTCTGTATGCTGGTAGGTTTAATCAGTGTGGTTGTGTCATATATGAGGTTTGGGAGTTGGCTTTAGAGCACTGTTCTCTCAGTGTCCTGGGCTTTCAGGGCAGGTTAAATAAAGGTTTCATATATTCAGGTATCAGCATACAAGAAGGCACTATGGATTTATTGCATGCACATATTCCATGCTGTCGTGATTAGGAAGTACTGTGTTCACCCTTGGCTGAAATATTGCAGTCAGGTATGTTTCCTGTAGCTGACTTTTGGACTGCTTATTCAGTTTGCAGATAGGTGATTTTGTGGAGCACAAACTTGACTTGTCCTGTGATGCTCACTCTTAAAGGCTTGTCTGACCTGCTTCCTGAAGGAGTCAGTCTGACTTAAATGTATTTGTGCTATAAGTCTAATTTAGTGTGTTTTGAAGTTTGAGTTGCTTTGATGACTTTTTAAGTCACTGGGTGCAAATGTAAGCAGGATTTTACCAGATATTTTCTGTTATCCCTACATTTGTCAAAGTGTCAAAGTGGTTCTGCTTTCTAGAAGTTTAACTTGTATCTAACATTAGTGAGCAGCAGCTTTTCTTATTGGTGATGTTTGATGGAAGAATAACATTAGAGGACCTTGGTGTAAAACCTTATCTCTTTGCTGTTGCTGGTTTTTTTCCATCTTCTCACAGGCAACTGCTTAGCTATTTACATGTGAATGAATGTAATACCTGCATAATATTAACATTTGACAGGTACCACTAGGAGTAAGGTGAAGACTTTTGAGGCCAAGAAAGAAATCAAATGTTAGCTTTCAGTTTTAACATGCAGGAAAACAGTAAAGGGACTATGTAAAAATAGAGGACATGCACTATTTCCCAGCATGCTCTATTTTTAACTCTGGAAAGCATCCAGGCCACAGACAAAGGAGCTGATTGCTTGAAGGGTCAAAAATATACACAGAGTGCAACATTCAAAGATGTCTCAAGACACACCTTTCCCACTCCTGTTGTCGGCAGGAGGATGTGCCAGAAGCTTCCTGCCTGTCAGTTCAGGGCCAGTGTAAGTGGCTGGAGGAGAATGTGCAGACGTGTGCCAGCATTGTCCCTTGGTTAGACAATGCCTGCCCCTGTGCTGCTTCTGCAGCATCACTGGTAATGTTCACAACACCCTTGTCAGACAGAAATGTCCATGTGATCTGCAAGATTTGGAAGGAAAAATGAGTGTCTGGCAGGATGTGTGGAGGAATCCCTTTTAGGAAGGAGAAGGGGGTGTTTGGTTCATGATGGAGTGGTATGAAGGCAGGTGTTTCAAGAAGTATGGGAGAAGAGTTCAGGGGAAAACAGATATTGGTTAGGTTGAATTTTTAAGACCAGTTACTTAAATGTAGTTTTCTTTCTCAGTTAGATCTGCTTGTGAAAATGTACTTATGGATTAAGTAAAGTGGCGTATATTTGCAGCCTTGTGTCAGGCTTTCCCTTGCAGTGAGATACTGTACATTCTCATTAGTCCGCCTACAGGAGTGTAGTAAGATTGTTATCCAGGAGTGCTGGATTGAGACAGGCTTTCGTTAATATAACTGGAAACTTGCACTCCTGATAGCAGAAGGTACATCTTTCCATATGTGACTGAATTCTGTTTGAAAGAGTGCGAAGTGTAGATGCTCATCTGTGCCATTAGAAGACCAGCAGATTGGGCAGGGGAGAAAGGCTGCCTTTGTTCATGTTCAAGTTGTGTTGCAGCCTTGGTTGTGTGGTGCTAAGACAGCAGTGGCAGGCGGGATTGCTCCAGCACCCTGCACACCCTGCCTGATTGATCTGTGAAGTGAGTGCTGTTCTCTGAGCCTGGAGCCTCCTCATTGCAGCACTCACCTGAGAGATGCCTCTCTGCTGCTGTGCCAGTGGCACCAGCCCTAGGGGTGGAAGAACTGGACACTCTGCGTGTCTGTGCTAAAAGAGGATGGGTGGAGTCCATCAAGCCTCCCTGATTGTTTTCTGAATTTCAAAAGCTTTTGAAGACTATATTAGGGCAAGTCAGAAATTATTGTCCTTGGGCTCACAAGGGAAAGACTCCCCTTGCACAGACACTTGACCTATGCTCTTACTGCACAACTGCAAGCTGTCTCTTTGAGTATGGCTGGTGGCTGCCATGCAGAGGGCTGATGCTTTGCCCTGTGCTGCTGACACATGATTGCTCATGATCATTCATCAGTGTTTCCATGGCTGGTTTCTGTTAATTTCTGTCAGTTTCGAGCAGTTTCTGTCCAATTTTTTCATCTCTTCTGCATTGTTTCAATTTGTTCTCCCATGTGGTCTCTGCTCAGTCCATTACTGATGCCCAACAGCTATGCCTCTGTAAGAGGCACCAGCTCACTCCCTGCCCACATTCTGGGATGAGTTCAAGAGCTCTGCAGTGCTGCTGGTGGGTCTCTGTTTTCCTTTGTCTTACCCCTTAGCTGGGTACAAGAGTGATTTGTGATTTCATAAGTTGCATTTGCAAGTGGGTGTTGTGCCTGGTGATACATAAGTTCTCTGTCTGGATATCGTTGTTGACATCAGTCATTGGGAATAAACCTTTGAAGAAATAGCAGTTAGAGCAACAAGAAGCTGAGAAGTATCAGCACCCTAATGTTGTTAAGTTTTTAAATCTGATCAGTGTTGACCTAGTACTGCTCAGCTTTCAAAGCCCTGACCCATACACATGAAAGTACTTAACCATATATGACTTCTCTGTAATTCAGATATACTCTCATGTAAAACTGCTAAATCTGTAGATAAATTAGGATGACTTCTAATGAAACTTTTCATTAAAATTAATACATTTTTCAGATTTTTTTAAATCTTTCATAGTCTTTTTTCAACAAACAGACTTCTCTTTCTCAAAGCAAATACTTCATTAATATATAATCCACATTTAAAATAAATCCATGTATTTATACACTTGCTGACTGTACAGTTTTTTTTTTTTCAATTCACGGTCCAAATGCGTGGTAGGAACTTATATACTTATCTAAGTGGACTTTTAAGTCATCTTCTTGCATATTCATTAATGTAAAACTTAATAGAATTTAACTTGCTTCAATTTGCAATTTTATTTAATTGCAGCCGTATTTCCTTTTTATGTGAGGGAAATCAGAGCAGCATGTTGTCTAGCTCAGTATTAGTGCCCTGTTGCAACTGTGCTGTGACATGCAAATGATGTTGGAGATCTTACTTCTCCCCTTTCTTTCTTGCTAAATTTTTATAAATTAATCATACTGATTTTTATTAGATTCTTAATGTAAAATGAGAAGAGTTCTCTTGCAGAGATGTTCTGTGCAGCTTTGCTCCTTGCCCCCTCACCTTTCATCTCCCATTCAGCCCTTCAGGAGCTGGTGACAGGACAGAATTTATGAAAACCCCAGCCTAGCATTATCAGCTTTTTAACATAGCCCCCTCCTTTCACAGTTTGATGTGTCTATTCTGGATCTTTAGCGGAGTTTTATGACCTTTATTTTTCCTTAAGGAGGGCAGGGCAGGTAATGCAGGCAATTGGGGATATTTTCTTACCTGTAACTAGAATTTCTGGATTTAATTTCATATGCTAATTGTAATTTTTAAACAAAAGGTTTAAGACTGAGTTATTTCCTGTGTTGCTAAACATGTACAAGTATGCTCCATGACAGATTAAGAGGTTATTTTTTCCTATTACGTTCATGTATGTCTGCTTTTCTTGATGTTGGCCCTAGTCAGGTTCTACTAGAAAACAAAAAAACCCCAACCAAACAAACAACCAGCTGACTTGCTTATGACTTCCCTGTTGAAGACCAGCAACTTGAAGGTATAATGAATAATGACTTGACTGAACTGGCATTAAGAAAAGCTAAGCAACTTTACAATGTTCCCTCCTACACCCTTTTATTTACACTGTTCAGAAGATGCTAGGGAGAATGAGTGATGCAGGGTCTTTTGCTTGTATCTGGACCAGGTGTATGAAGTGTTTGGTTCATGTATGAGTAGTCTAGTTGGGTTTTCTTGAGGATTGGAGGTTTAAAGGCATCTTGCACAACTGAGAAATAACCAAAGACAGCCATGCAGGGCTTAGTGGTGGTCACTGAGCTTTCTTTGTTGTTGGCATTTAAATACTGCTGCTGGGAGCAAAACTGTTGGTTCTGTGGGGATTACTTTCCTCCAGTGCTTGAATTTTGACTGCTCCCTCTTTCAGGTCTGATTTGTTTCTGAGAGGAAGAGGAGGGGTGGGATATCAGCTCCCAGTACATACTTTCCTGTTCCTTACTCATAAAAGATGAGTCACATCCACGCCAAGCCCAAAGCTACATCAGCAGTGGTGACTCTGTGGATTAGATGTGTCACTTCTGAATAAGGAGTTCCTGAATACTCTTTGTTGTGTGGATTAGGTAGCAGCTGAACTTATAAAAGCATTTAGACAGGTGGCTAAGAATAGGCTTTCCTTTAGAACATGATAAAGCTTGTTGCAGGTGGTCAGAAGGGTCACTGCTCATGTTCTGTAACCTGCCATGCCCTCAGAACCATCAGCAATGCAGTCGTGTTACTTATAAAATAGACTTTCGAGTCTGCTGTGGCAGAAATAACAGCAAGTGTCACAAGGTAAGGAGAGATGAGTTTGGAAGTGGTTTTAAAATCCACATATTTCTGGTTGCTGACTTGCACTGGAATGCTGCACCTGCACCATTTTCCTTGTTAATTCAGATAAGCAGTGCTACCAAAGTGGCCAGTATTAATAGTGATGAAGAGAGATTGTGATAAGAGCCCCACAGTCCTGTTTAGCTTGAGTACTCTGCTGGAACCAGACTCCTGGGAAGAGGCAAGTGTGGGTGTGAAACAGTAACTCACAGCAGCACAAGAGACAGTGACATGAGATGGGTGGCAAGGTCAAAAGAAGGGCGGTGATAAAAAGGTGGTAGTAGTGAGATTGGTCTAAGGAAGCGCAGGGTACAGTTGCCCTGACCTCACTGTCCACAGATACTGTCCTCTGAGTGATCTATCTCTTTTTCATCAGGTAGAGGCTATGATCCTCATGTTCTCTATCCCCAGTCCTACCTTCTCTGAGACTCACTTTTCTGAATGGTAACAGTCTGTTCTTCCTTCAGGCTATGACTTCTGCCAAGTCCTCCAGTGGTTTGCTGAGAGGGTCGACCGAATCATCCTCCTTTTTGATGCCCATAAGCTGGATATATCTGATGAGTTTTCGGAGGCTATCAAGTCATTCCGGGGCCAGGACGACAAGATTCGGGTGGTGCTTAATAAGGCTGACCAAGTGGACACACAGCAGCTGATGAGGGTCTACGGTGCACTCATGTGGTCCCTGGGAAAGGTGATCGACACGCCAGAGGTCCTGCGGGTCTACATCGGCTCCTTCTGGGCCCATCCTCTCCGAAACACAGAGAATCGACGGCTCTTTGAAGCCGAGGCACAGGACCTTTTCAAGGATATCCAGAGTCTCCCGCAGAAGGCTGCTGTGAGGAAACTCAATGATCTCATTAAAAGGGCAAGACTTGCAAAGGTAAGGAAAGACAAGAAAACTAAATTGAATGAGCAGTCTCATGCTCTTTCACGGTGTCCTTTCTCACCCTTCCGAATTTTTCTCTTACTATAAACTGTGTGTTTTTTGCAAATGAATTGAATTGTCACTTTTTCAAGGAAGAGGCAGACACTTAGGGAGAAAGCTGTTGGTGGGAGACAGGAATTCTAATTTCCTGTGCAGTTATCAAACAAAATGCATTTGTCTTGAAACACATTTTAATGTGGACTTCTAAGCAAAAATGAAGAGGACTTGCAATTCCATCAGTATAGAAATAGTTGTTTGGGGATGTGTACCACTTCCTTTGTTGGCTTATTTAACTTTCTGAATATGAAGTTACACTTTAGGGTTTTTTTGGTTGGGTTTGTTTTGTTGGTTTTTTTTGTGGCCTGAGCTTTAGGGCACCCTGTAGAAGTTGCTTCTTTGGAAATTCCATTTAAAATCACAATGATGTTGTGTTAAAAGTTGCTCTGATCTCAGTCTGTTTTGTAGCTGTTGTTGGCAGCGTTTTGTTTTCATTTTTTACAATCATTTTGGCTTGAAGGAGCATCAGTTGAATAATATTTAGGTGTTTCTATGAAATGTAAAATAAAAATGGATAGAGGTGAATACAGAATGTAATGCTGTTAGGGATATGTTAGACAGCTACGGAAGAGGAATAAACTGTTTATCTGCAGGAAAGCAACAATGTAATCCTTCCAGTGTCATCTTTCTATCTTCCAAACTGAACTCCCAATACTTACACTCAAAAATCTTTTTTTACAGCATTGCTGTAAGAAACTAGGGTTTCTTTTGCCCTAGTTCTATGCTACCTGTTCTTAATCTCTTCTAAAACATGTACAGCAAGTAGACACCAAAGCAAACTCCTAACATGCAGTCAAATTTGGGCATCAGGCTTTTCTCTTTTTTTTTTTTTTTCTTTGTCTCCCATAACTCTTGTGACTCACTGTCCTGTTTTGAAGATGGGAACTGTTCTTATCTACAAGAAACATATGTGCGTACTGGCAGACCTTAGGCCACTGAGCATACACATGTGAAACTGTTAGTGCTTGTGAATTATAAACATACTTTTCTGGTTTTGATAGAAGTATTATTTTAGACACAAGATCCATAAAATTACTTATAATTATTTATAAGCTATCTTAAAAATGTCCTTGTTGAATCCATTGTCTAATTCTGGAGAAATACTCATGTCTATCCTCTTAGAAAATTTCATGGGTTTATATTTCTTTGTGCTGGGGTTTTTATCTCCTCTGTGGAAATGTAAATTTATTTGCAATTAAAATGCATACTCTTTTTAGATATAAGGAAGTGTTGTATGAAAGCTGTGAACTTGAGATGTGCAAATAAAGACAGGTTACATCATTTCTCTTAAAAGCAAAAGATATTTTTTCTAGTTTCCTCCTAAGTAAGTAAGAAAATGAATAGGAGAGCAATTGCTGTGTGCAGATTGTGTAAGGTTTGTATAGAATACTATAGTACACATTCTGTCGTGGTTTGGTAGGTCTTAAGTATTATACTTATACCATACCTAAGCAATCACTTGCTTTACTGATGCTTTTTAATGGTAGTTTGTCTTGCCCTCAGTCCTGAAAATTTCAGCTTTTTATTGCTCAACAGTTTGATAGGCATACTTAGTTTTTAACATTTTTTTTCTGTGTATGTGTAAATTGTAAGTAACTTCTGTTTTATGGACAGCTGCATTGTTTTTAAATTAAGAAGGACCTGAGTTCTGTAAGGACATCGTTGTGAAGTTCATTTGTCTTCGGTAGTCCTAGCCAGGTCAGAACTTAGGGCAGCAGTTTGATAACATCAAGTTATGATAGCTGTGCATTGTTTCTAAAAGAAGGCTGCCCTGGTACCCTCCCTCTTGTGTGCAAAATGAGTAACAGTGTCCACACAGTTAGCTGGATACGTGAACCCAGCTCAGTTAGAAAGTGCAGCCACAGTTTCTGTTCTGGACCTGATCATTGCTGTATGGCCAAGCGGATCCTTTTGGTGGTGAAGTGGTGGGAGAGTGGTAAGGGGGAAGAGATGAATGGTTCAGGGTAAAGGTAGAAGGAAGGTGCATGGGCAGGGTGGATATTTTGATGGTAATGCAAGAATCAATGTGTTTAAAGACTTGTCATCCTAAATTAATCTTCCATTGTAAGCTGGAAAGGCTCTGTTTTTCTCCCTAAGGCTTCGCGGGGCAGCCATGGCATGCTGTTCCTGTAGTATACTGACTGCTCTGTCATCTGCATAGGTGGATGCATAAATATAGACTATAGGTACTCACTTTTGTGTGAGTAAATAATAGGAATGCTATCACTTTGAACAGATAGCCCTGCCACTTAGCATACTGTAATTACTTGAGGAATTATCCCATTGATTCCCACAATGGTTGGTAAGGCAAATGAGTTACAAATCTCTACCAGTGAGACAGATGGAGCAGTATGGCTGGAGCTCCATGTGTACTGTCAGGATGTGGGTTTTGGGGCCTTGCTTTTTCTCTCACTGTTGGTACTCATAGAATGCTGTACCAGGCTTCTCCTTAAAACTGCACGTGTGCCTCTGTATTTCTTTTAAACATGTTTCCTTTCTCTCTGCCCCCAAAGGAATGCTGAAAGCAGCAAAAGCTTATGATAACTAACTGTTCATGTAAACACAAGGTTCCAGGAATGGTAGTTGATAATATCTTTTCTGTAGGGAAACGTATTTCTGCTTCTTTTTATGACCTGGGTGAGGAATGCTCATCTTAAGTGTCGGTAAACAGTATTCTTGATTTCAGTTTTGTTTCTTCCTAGGTTCATGCTTATATCATCAGCTATCTGAAAAAAGAGATGCCCTCTGTATTTGGAAAAGAGAACAAGAAGAAGGAACTGATCAACAGATTGCCAGAGATCTACATCCAGCTGCAAAGGGAATACCATATATCAGCAGGGGACTTCCCTGAAGTCAAGAAAATGCAGGTAAGATGGTAGATTACCATTCCGCTGAAATAACACTAACTTTCCAACAGGATTGCCAAATTGGAAAATGTAGAACAGAGTATGTCAAAGTTATAGCTTAAGGTCTTCAGCAATAGAGCAGTTAAAGTGGCAGTCATTTGTCTGTTATGGGGCTAGAGTGACTTGGAAGTGGTACAGAACAACAAAAAAGAGATAACTTGCTTAGTGTGCATTCACAGGGCTACATAAGGAATATAGACATAAGGAATCTGACCTTCTGTCCTTGTAGTCAGTACTTAGTCCCTCATGGCAGTACTAAAGTCTTTGTGCAAATAAAATGTCAGTGAACACTCACAGGTTAAGCTGCTTCTTGTTTTGAATCCTAAATGTGTGATATATATCATTTTTGTAATGTTATCAAATATTTATGTAGGTGAAAATATCCGTAGTCAAAAGTTCATTTTTACTGTCTTCTGTTCCTGTTCTTACTGATACTGTTTGCCAGTGAGTAATAAAGGCATTGTCTTACCTGAAAAGTCCAATTTAAAACCTATTGCTTCTGAATTGTCTTGCTTTTTTCCTGTCCTTTTGTATTCTATGGAGAGAGAGAGAAGTTTTTAGTTTATACTCACTATTAATTTTTAAATATCTTTTGTCTCTCCCTCTTTTCTGCAATCTTACAACAACTTTCTGTCACTTTCTTGCCTTTTTATTTCTCTTCTCTGGTTTGAGGTGAGTTGTTTAGAGCATATCTTAGCAAAGAACAGCTGATGTTCTGTTAGCAGTGATTTCAGATTTATTCCTCAAGCCTCAACTGGCAATTTTTGGATCTGAGATCATAGGCTTCTTAAAGGGCCTTCAAATTAGAGGGTAATTCAGCTTGGAAGCTGAAGAACAAGAGACCGGAAGTCTGTAGTTTGTTCTGACCATGCATTAATCATGAGTGTGATGGAGAATGTTTTCCAGACGCATTATTCTGACAGTATATGTGGTACACTTGCACAGTTAATCCTTGAGTGATTGGCTGATTATCTATAGGAAGATGTTTCTTTCATGAACTAAAATATTTAACCTCGGAATCAACTGTTGGCATGAGATAGTCAATTTTAGGTGAAGCACAAGATGTATTTTAGCTAGACTTTCACAGGCAGGATTGTAGGAAGGGTTTCATGAGTTAGGCTCTAAAAGGGGATTTTGTGGCAAAAGTTGACTATTTCTTCCCTTGCTTCTTTTGTTTGTGTTACAAAATGAGAGAGAGATCTGTATATTAAAACAAAATTTTAATGAAACTCTTTCAAACTTACAGTGCATGTTAGTTAAGCCTTAGCAGCAGATGGCAGCAAATACGTACAGGAGAGATGAATCACTTCTGTAATGAGGAGCAAAATTGCAAGAAAGCAAAATTGTGTGAAAAAAAAATTGTGCCAAAACAGACAGCAAGTTGACCCTTGCTTCCTAGGATTTATTGCACAACATAAATTTATACTGATCAGGTGCTGTAAATCAGGTGATTGTGTATAAATGTCACCTAAACAGAGTTTTTGGTTGATTGTTTTCAGCCTGTACTTCAAGTTTCTAGGGTACATGTCATTATCATTTTGATATGAATAGCTGGAGCAGCTCCTTGAGGTGATAGATGTGATTTGTTAAAGCAGTTTAACATCATTTATGGGAGGGTGAAAGGTAGTGGTAATGTTTGGGGTTTTTTAACAGTTTCCACTGTAAGTTTCTCTTCCTGGGAAGCATTTTGCATATAGAAATAATATCATGACCGCCTAAGGCATTTTTAATTTTCCAACACTGTGGTGTAAAACATGCTTGGGCTTGTGTTGGAATAGTACATATCACCTAGTTAACCATCTCACTAGGTTTAGTAGGGTGAATACTCCACAAAAAATGCAGGGACCATATGACAACCGTGAGTTCTACCAGCACTGCTATAAAACACTGCTGCTGTTATCCCAACTCAGCTTTTCTCTGCTGGTAAAGGACACTTCTTTCTGACCTAATCACAAACAAGAAGTTTAATCTAGAAGATCAGATCAGTCCTGCAAACATTTGTTTTAATTTTTAACTTTAAACACTTGCATAAGTGGTAGCAGGACTGAGGGCTTAGTTGCATGCTTTCTTCGACGTTTGGAAGAAAACCATCAAATGGAAAATTGCTGGGTAACATTCATCAACTGCTCTGGTTTTATCCACTTCATTTTGAAGATTATATCATAAAGGTAATTTAATAGACAAACTCATACACTGTTGCAGAATTGTCTTGGTGTGTTTGATATATTTAGTGTATGGTTCAAATGTGTCAGTTTTGTTTCTCCCTCAAGAGGAGTTTCAATTATAGAAACAGCTTCAAAAGATACTTATTTTAATTGAATTGTTACATTTTTATTTTAATTTGAAGCCCATTCTTTAAACTTTTCAGTGTATTTGGAATGTTTTTACTACTGTCACTGTGTCTTTCACAGGAGCTGTTGGAGAATTGTGACTTCACTAAATTTCATTCTTTGAAACCAAAGCTGATTGAAGCTGTGGATAACATGCTGGCCAATAAAATTGCCTCCCTGATGAACATAATCAGACAGGAAGAGAGCAATATGCCCACAGAGATGGTCCATGGTGGAGCATTTGATGGCACCATGGCAGGACCTTTTGGACATGGATATGGGGAAGGTGCTAAGGAAGGAGCTGATGAAGACGAATGGGTTGTTGCCAAAGATAAACCTGCTTATGATGAGATTTTCTACACTCTGTCACCAATCAATGGCAAAATATCTGGGATTAGTGCTAAGAAGGAGATGGTGACTTCTAAACTACCCAATAGCGTCTTGGGGAAGATCTGGAAACTTGCAGACTGTGATGGTGATGGGATGTTGGATGATGAAGAGTTTGCATTAGCAAAACATCTCATCAAGATTAAACTGGATGGATATGAAATACCTGGCACTCTGCCTTCCCACCTGG
Organism: Climacteris rufus; assembly: GCA_013398175.1. Lineage (NCBI taxonomy): Eukaryota > Metazoa > Chordata > Aves > Passeriformes > Climacteridae > Climacteris > Climacteris rufus. Next base: position 458,636 of record VZRZ01001707.1, on the reverse strand, counting down.
TGCCACCATCTCACAGGAAACCTTTCCAGACAGCAGAATGAACAATACAAGGAGAAGAATGAGGATTTTGAAAATCTCTAAAGAAACATGTTGAAAATACCAAAATTTGAAATTAGGCTTAGATCCTTAAACCTCACAGCACATTTCATGCAAGTTACTGAAGTTACAAGTGTGGTAGCAGGGAAACATTCATGTAGCTGTCCCTGCTGACCTTTGCTCAGACATGCTTATCACAAGTGCCTTATATAGCTCTGTCATATCATGAAAATGTTTTTGCAGTCCTATGTCTGTGTCTTGCTGTCTTTAGAGCCATAAAGCAAAAAAGACCATGCATAAAAATTGCTGGCCTTCACCAAACCTACATACTTATCAACCCCAAGTTTCTCCAAACTATTCTAAATAGCGCACGAAAGCTCAAAATGTTAAATTCACCTGCCTATGCAAGGAATATTTAGATGCTCAAAATGCACTTAAGCCATTAAGTGAATGTCAACATCTCTAGTCTAAGAAAATAACTTCTTCATAGTCTAAGAAAAGGCTGATATAAAAGGAGATTTTATTTTTTTCTTTTTATTGTTTAATGGGGGTTAGAAAAAGAAGGCTGATGAGAGTCTTGTAAGTGCTCAGAATATGAGCAAACTTGTTTTAAGACTTCACATTCTAGCTAGAACTGCAAAATATTAAAATTATTCTTTCAATCTGTCATTGTGTCTTATCTGAAGAACAGCTTCTTCAGTTTTACACAGCACTATGTATTCAGTATTATCATTACAAGAATTGAGATCTCTTTGTTCCTTGGATTTAGAATTTTCTAAAAGGGTTAAGTTTAGCTGCTGTACAGGCAATGAATTCCTGAATGATTCAAAGTAACAGCAGAATGGTTTCTTAAGCTAAAAAAAAAAAATTGCATTGAAATCAAACCTCACTTTCTATTCAGAAAAGGTGTGTTGCTCCAAGTCGGCCTCTTCAAAGCACATCAGATTTTCTTGGGAAATTTTCACTGGTATTTTATTTCTATTTACAGCTAATTGTACGTTTATGTCTGTGTATTTTTAATATATAATATACTTAAGAAAAGTTTTTAATGCTTTCTTTTGCCAACATTTAGCTGAGAACCACAAAAGAAAGAGATGGTGGCAGATTTGAAGGATGGGGAGGCTAACAGGAGTTGACTGTAATCAATGATAGACTCATCCCTGCAAATATTACTCCTTTATTGAAAACAATCCATGGAAAGAATGGATACCTAATAAACATTCATTTTCCAACAACACACAAAGTTGAACACACTGTCTGCTTACAACTGGTATCTATCACTACCTTAAGAGAATGAAAGTTTTTGGCCCTGTGAACTTGATTCTTTCAGGGAGGGTCAGTTCTTTCCTAAAATCAAACTTGGCAGTCTGTTCTACTCTGTGTGTGTGAGGAGGAATTGAGTTGTATTCCATTTGTAATATGAAGTATTCTACACATCAAAGCTACTGTAGTTTTGAGCACTTCCTTGTTGAGTCTCAGTAAGTGGCAGCAATAGTACCTTCTGACACAGAGCAAGCCAGAAAGTGTTTTAACATCCTTGCTATGTGGGTGGGGAGGAAAATAGTTTGGATATTGTCTCCCAGTTAAGGTTTTAGTCACACTTCCGTGTTCAGTTTTGTAGGTGATCTAAGAAAAGCCTCAGCTTCTTTTTTCAAATCATTGGTAGGTTGTCAGGTTTAATACTTCACGTGTTTCTGGACCTCTTATCTTTCTGCATCTATTCTATTCTGAGATGCAATTTCCATGAACTTTGTCAGGGCTCTACCATGGGAAAACGATGCTATTTTAAGTAATGGCAGAACACCACCTTTACCTTGCCAGGTTTCTGGGCCTGTATCAAGGATGTCCTGGCACAGTTAAATAGTTCTGAGGACTTGATTTTGTTTTTTTTAATTCTTAGGGGTTTTTTTCCCATCACTCAAGCATACCAACTTTATTTCTGTTAGATCTAAATTAGAAGCCAAATTGGCCTTCGTGCATCTCTGTGCACCTTAGTAGAGCTGTGAAACTTGACCCTGAGTCTACCTGTGTGATTGTACATCTGCAGAGTAACTATTTTCTATGTAATTTATTTTTGGTGGAACAAAAAGTAGTCCATAGACATTGCTGGTATTAAGGAAAAAAAAAAGACTGCAGAAGTAGTAATGTGTGCTTGTTTGTGGGTAACGATTTATACACTACTGACCAGCTTAGTACTAGAAACTAATAGCTTAATAAGGAAAGCCATCAGGAGAAAGAGTGCAAGCTTCTGTATTGTGACTACTGTAGTGTAGGCAAAGCTGAGAGGATCTGGGAAGTTGCTGATCTTCGGACTCTGCCTTACTTCACTTTGCAACAGCACAGAGCTATAGGGGTGGACCCATGTTTGAGTTCCCACCACATGTAGCTTCCAGGGGTGATGCTCCAAACATATTGGAGCCATGTGATCCCATGCCATTACAAATATCCTCCTTCAGTGAGAAGAGCAGGATGGTTTCAGTGGCTTTATTTTGTTTTTCTCAGTTTTTTGGTAGTAATATGGATAATGCCACCTTTTCCTCAGTCTCTGTGACAGTATGCTAACTTGGTCATAAGGCAGAAAAATTTAAATAGATCATTTTGATAAGTTAAAATATTTTTCTTTGTTTTCCTGTAGAATTTGGAAGGGGAATGCACAAAGCATGTGTAGGAGTAGAGGTGGATTTTTCTGGCTGTCTGGAGGAATACAAGTGTTCATGGTTGGCATCCACAGCTACATAAACGTGTTTCTAGGTATGTGATACAGTGTGTGCATTACACTTGGTTGATAGGAATAAAGTACGTTTCATGTGAACTTTAAACAGCAGTTTCTTGCACAACTAAACTGATAGAGTAGGTTGCTGTTGCTCAGGGGAGGGGATCTCTTTTCTCACTGCCTCCTCGCAGATCTGTGGGCCTACCCCATTTGCCTTGCTGGAAAGCCCATTCAGTTAGCTAAACCACACAATGTGTGGATAATGTTCTCTGTAGTTGGTGAATCCATATGTTAAAAGCATGAGAAGTGAGCAGGATTGCTTTCTCTCATGATACTATAAGTAGTTATTGGAAACAGCAGTATGAGGTAATCGTTGGTGTTCAGTTTGTTACTAATATCTGCTGAAGAGAGGTGAAGATACTGGATTTGTTGGACATTTTATGCCTAGGATTTTAATAACGGTTTCTGAAAGATCATTCAAAACTGTCATGTGAAATTTATGCCCTGATTCAACCTACTGTCTTAAACTAAAGTAAAAACTGCTGCTTTTATCTCTTCTCCAACTATTCCACAACCCAGTTTTAATTTGGAACTCTGGTTCTGTTCCTTCACAAATCATGAGTTTTTGTTATAGATTGAAACAGAAAATGTGGGGATACTGCTCATAACCACAATACAGGACACCAAGAGACTTAAAGCTGTGACAGCTTGAAATCAGGGAGTTTACGAAGATTTTTAAGTCAGGGTCCCAGTTGTTAGCTGGGTATGGGTGTGGATTTGTGTGGAACCTGGTCTCAAAGCAGCGGCTATCTGGTCCCTGGCTTTGAACATTGTTTATTGCCAGTGCTTGAAACGCACCCTCTTTTTTTTTTTGTCACTTCTTTCACTTCACAATGTGCACTCATTTTGGTGGCTCTTTAGATTGTTGGATCTCAAGCAGAGTTTGAAGTGTATGGTTTGATGGGTATGTGTAACTTAGCACTGAGAGAATCAACATGAACTTTGTTTTCTATATTACATGCTCACCTTTTCTATTATTTTTGTCAAATACTGTTTTCACTTCAAAGGCACTCTGATTTTTGAGGAAAGGCTTGATCTGTGCAGTGTGTTTCAGTTTATCCAACTAGGCAAGCAAAGTTGTAAGTTCATTATTGTTGCACTTTTATTACACAGTAAGTTCTTTGCAGATACTGTAATATATTTTAATATGCTTTGTAATCGTTTTTAGAAAGTGGTGATAAAAATTGCTGATTTAATAAACTAATATTGAACTACTTGAGATTTTGTTTTGTATTCTTTGTTTTGGAAGATAATCTTTCAGTGACTTGAATTCTGTAATCCTACTACTTAAGTCTCATTAGCAGAGTAGCTATTTGGCAAGATGCTTATTTTCCCACCTTAGTTTGTGTATCCATAATAGATTCTGGCTATTTCTTTTCTGTGCCCTTGAACTTATTGCTGAAATTACTGCTCATGCCAAGGCTTGACTCCAAAATTAAATCTATCTGTAAAGAATTAAAAAAACACCCACAAACCTCCAGCACCTCTCTGTAATTATCATGTTATAGCAGAATGTAATTTTGGAGCTTCTTAAAGTCTAAATGTGGAATCTTTTAAGGTCCGAGTGTGGAACACAAATTTAAAACTTCTGTGTCACTTGAAAGTTTGAAACTTGAGCTGAGGTGTCGTAGTTTTAACTTCAGTGGGGGTACTACCTGGAAAAGTAAGACTAGATTGAATAGCAGCTTAGCAAAAATACTTTGATGTGTTTGTCCCAAAAAACTTCCAAGGATATCTTCCACACTAGGCTACCCACTACTTAAGAATAATCAATTATATTAATAGAACATTCATTGTAACACTGTGCTTAAATTAGTTCTTCCTGTCCCTCTCTTTCTCCCCCATGCACACATCTTACTTGAGGCATTTCGAAAAATATATCTGTGCCATCAGGATGCTACAGTTTATCTACTGCTCATGGTCAGATTTCAGCTGCTGTGGAGTTCATGTGTGGCAGTGCTGGCAAACTGGGCTGTTTGGCTCCTGGTGCCATATGACACATGAAAGCAAGTGTTTCACATGCAAACGTCATGTGGGTTCCTGGAGGCTACATAGCTCTTGAACTGCAGCAACTTGCTTGAACTACTGCTTATAAAAGTCAGAACTAATCTGAATAAGGTAAGGTTTTAGTGGGGTTTGGATGTGGGGAGATGGGTTGGGTTTTTTTTTAATAAAATGTTGTTTTATGTACTCCACCTGTAACACATTTCAGACTCTGAAAAATTTACAGCACACTTCCTAGTTGTGCTGTCTAATCCACAGTTTATATTTGGACAACAGGAAAAGAAGACAAATGCCCATGCTATTTTTGCAGCAATAGCATAGATTTGTAGTAATTGTTGCTTCTAATATTTGGCACCCTTAAACTTTGAAATATTTCTGGTTTAACTTCAGTGGCAATACTAACCTTGAAAAGTAAGAGTACTAGTGTGCCACTTGGTTTCTCCAAACCTTACTTGTTTCCATGTCTGGTGCATTTGTAAGGCCTTTGGAGCAGACACTGCAATGGGTTTCTCTGATCTTGCATGCTGCAAGTATTAACTGTGAGGGCAGACGGCCTTTGGAAAGCTTGACCCTTGGGCTCACCTAACTAACTTGGGTAGGAAAACACAGGAGAAAAAGTTGGCTGCCTTGCCCTGCTCAGACAGATGAACAAATGTATCTGCTGAAGGTGCCTTTCTTGGCTCAGGGATCATGACAGTGAGCTGAAAATAAATAGCAATACCAAATAAACACCTGTTATGATCAAAACACAGTCAAGAGGATGAGATTTTTTTCAAAATTATGCTTGGAAGTCCTGTATCTATGGAGCTTTTCTGACCTCTGAGAGAAAAATATGGATGGAAACTATGGTAGTGAGGCAGATTTCTCTGCCTTTTCCCATAGGACTTCAGGCTGACTCAGATTTGTACCTGGTGGTAGACTATGGGCTTAGTTGCTTTGTGGTCCAATGAATACTGGAAGCTCACTAATGGCAAGTTTAACTTGTTCTCCCACCTATTCTTTTCTCTGAGATGGAGCTCATCCATGTTCTTTCCAAGGTATTGATAGCTCAGCAACTCATATTCCACTTCAGTCTGGAGCTCTGAAGGTTTTGTTGTAAAAGTGGCTCATGAATGGTATGTATCTCTCACAAGGTGCTGTATTTCAGGATATACTGTAAGATTTCTATGTTCACCATATTTTAAATGCTTTAAACAAGGAACTGCTGAAACATGCTGCTCATGTTTAGTGATTTTCTTTTCAGATAAATCTGTGTTTTTTTCTCAAAATGCATTCATTCTGTGTCTAGCCTGAAAGTAAGAAATTAACAAACAGTGTAACTATAACCAATAAGCACAGGGCTTGGAAATTTTTGCCTACAATGGAGGGTAGTTGCCATTTTTCTTCATTTTGTACTACCGTGTCTTAGCTCTCATCTGCTAAAATTCATACCTTTAATGTTAACAGTTTATAGAATGTTTTTGTTGAATATTTATGCAACATTTTTGCCAACTACCTTCAATCGTATCACATGACTGTTCACCTTCACAGGGGTGGCTGGGCTGGCTGGGCTGGGAGAGAGCTGTGTTTGGAATCAGTGATCTGCTGGTCAGGGCAGTGGGGGACCAAAACCTGCTGTGCACCGTCCTTGTGGGTAGGGTGCAGTGCTCTGGCCCTAGGGGTGCTCTGAGCCAATCCATATGTGGATCCCTCCATTTTGTTTCATCAATAAATAGAGCTAAATGCTTTATCAGTCCAATATACAAACAACCCCATAAAATACAGCTGTGAAGGAGGAGTTTCACCCTCATGCAACAGTCTGCCTTAATAGCAATGAAAAAAAATGAAAATGTCTGTATCAAATTATAAAATACACTAGTTAGAGCTGGCATTGCCAACACAGCCATTTCTAAGGCCCATTTTCAGTTTGATGTTCAAAATATTAAGGCTATTCTGTCACTTGAAAGCTTTCATCTATGTTTGTATGAAATGGAAAGAGACTGAAAGTCCTTTGTCCCATGTGTTCATCTCACAAAGCCTTTGAAGCTCTTATGTTAACTATTTGAGGTTCAGAAACAGAAGAGAAATTTCAAGATAGTATAAACAGCTCCAAGGGGAAAATGTCTTTAATTCATGACTAAACAAGCAAACATAGATTTTCTGTTTCAAAAAGATGACTGAACTTTTTCATGCCAGGAAAAATAAATCCATCTGATTTTACTTTAAGCTGTCCTCTTTTTCAAATGTGGCAAGGGGCTCCAGTTCCTTTGGATGATGTAATTCGACTGTTCTGCTTGAATTCTGCTCCCTGTTGATGTCATGTCACCGCTAGCCAACTATTCAAAGGGAAAAGCAACTTCTAGTTTAGATTAGAGCATGGGTAGGCTGAGGTTTATAACAACCCAGCATCCCAGGATGCTGGGTTAGATCCTCCGAGGCAGAGCTCAGCTTTAAGAGGAGCTGGGGCTCCATCCACCGTGGACCTCCTGCCTGCAGGGTGTCTGGTGACAGTGTTGCTGGCATAGCAGGTATGTAGGGGGCAGGGAAAGGGGGGTGCCTGGGGGTGGTGCACTTTCGCGAAAGAAGCTGAGAGAAGTACGTGGCTATTTGGGGACAATGTTCATCTGAGAGGCCTGTGAAAGCGGGGAATCTGTGCACAATGAACTGCAGGTTGCCATCCCTCTCCTTTTGCTTTTGACCAAAAGTTGGTTTCCCTCCCAACTTTTCTCCAGACTTAGTATCCCAAATGAGTGAACAGCTTCTTGCAATAATTACTGTCTGCTCCTCTCCAGTGTTCTCAATATCTAAAGTATAGTTCCTCTGGGCCACAATGTGGTCTAAGGCTAGGTGTAATTCAAGATGTGATTAGAATATATCCTGGGATCATGGGTTCAGTTCACATGTATCCACATTACCTTAATGAGACCGAACATCAGCCCTTTGGTGGAGCTGGGGAGGGTGGCAGAGGGAAGGGCCACCTGTGTGACCCAGGTTGCTGGCCCCAGGCAGCAGGCTAATTTGTGTGCTTACTTGGCACACTGTGGGATAGGAGACTGAAGCCCCAGGAGGGGGCTGCCTTTATACCCCATAGAGTCAATGTCTACATTCTTGGTGCTTTGAGACTGGAAGTATGGAAGTAACAGGGCTGGAGACACAGTGGGAGATGGAGGGCTGAGCTGTCATGCATGTGTTTGCACTTAACATGCTTATTTTCTTTGAGATTTGGGGAACCTTCTCCTTAGCAGGGGTCAGACAGGATTTTCACATACCTTGAGAAAGGTGTGTACGCAAAGCACATGTAATGGAGGGGGATGGGCTGTACCAAACCTTGCACCTGAGCCATGTGAACAGACTCAGCCCCCTGCAAGAGCCTACTTGAGTAGCCACATGGCTTAGAAATCGGAGCTGGCTTTGCCCAGTGGCAGCACAGAGCACAGTTATAGTAGCTTGGTACTATGAAGGGCTCATTAAGTTACAGGACTCTCAGCTACAAATGGCCTTAGTGGGGTTGCTTTGGCACAGGAAGGTATCTGCACACAACTGTGTATGGGTATTCCTCTTTGGCAGACTCCTCCATCCCCATGGGCAAGGGCAATGATGGGGGAAAGCCAGTGCTGCTGCCTGGAGACCAGAGCCAGGGATGCCCTGGGAAAGCACATGGTGATCAGTCCTCACTGAGATCACGGGTGGGACTGAGAGCAGCAAACTCAGCATCTGCATCCCTGTGGCTATCACTTTTATGCTCTTTATGGCAGGGGAATTAAACATTTCTTCCCATCTTAGAGAGGAGCTGGGAGTTCCCATGCATGTTATGAGAGAAGGACAATGATAATATTAAAAAAAAAAAATCTAACATATAGAAATAAACGTCATGTTCCTCTTTGATGTACATGGTGTTGCCAGGAGTGGAGGATCAGTGGGGTAAGGGCTGGGGACAATGGAGTTTTGGGGCTGCAAGACGGGCTGCTTGTCCATGAGGTGTGTTTGATCTCCATAGTGTCTGTTTTCCTATTAAGGAGAACAAGACTGTGGGCAATAAGAAAGGGTGTCAAGAAATCCTAACCTCTTCCTGAGTGCTATTTTGTGTAGGGGAATCCTGCATCAGGACCATTCCTGTTAAGAAACAAGAAAACACTGCTGCCATCACGGAAAATCACTTCAGGCTGGAAACAAGGCAAGGGAAGGGTACTCTTTTAGGCCCTTCTCCTTCCTGAGGTCTGTGGCAAGGCTTCCCTTCTCTGCAAAAGCAGCAAGAGAGGGCCCATAATTAGCTGAGAGGGGTGATTTTTCCCTGCTCCCTCCAGGAAACTGCACAGAAATATTGTTGTGCCCTTCCTCTTACTTTGCTAGGATATAAATAACTGAGGAAATGGCTTTATCACTGTCACGTAAGTGTCCACCATTTAACTTTGAACTTTAGATAGATATTCAGGAGTTAGTGAAATTTTATACCATATCTTTGATTGCTTTGTATCATCATAAAAAGCAAAGATATATGTTTAACCATATAGATAATAATTAACTTGCAGTAGGGAGAAATGTCTGCATCCAGGACCAATTCATCTACCAGTCCTCTGCCTTCCATTCAAAAGGATCAAGCACATTTTCTCAACTCACACAACCAACTTATCTGTGCCAGGTTTAAGCCAACAGCTTACAATCCTCCCTTTATAAGAACGTGGGTATAACTAAAAGTTAATTTTGGATATTGTGTACCCTGACTTCAGCAAGGCTTTCGACACTCTCTCATGGAATCCTCATAGGCAAATTCAAGAAGTGTGGGTTGGATGAATGCACAATAAGATGTGTTGAAAACTGAGTGGACGATTCCAGGTGGTTGTCATCAGTGGTACAGGCTCTAGTTGGAGGCTTGTCACTAGTGGTGTCCTCCAGCGTTCAGTACTGAGCCTAGTGTTGTTTAACTTGTTCATCAATTACTTGGATGAAGGGGCAGATGCCTCCTCAGCAAGTCCACTGATGATATAAAGCTGTGAGGAGTGACTGATACCTCAGAGGGTTGTGTGGCTCTTCAGAGCAACCTCAACAGGTTGGAGAGATGGGCAGAGAGGAACTGTCTGAAATTCAACAAAGACAAATGCAGGCTCCTGCACCTGAGGACAAACAATCCCATGCACCAGCACAGGCTGGGAGCCAACCTGCTGGAAAGCAGCTCTGTGGAGAAGGACCTGGGGGTGTTGGTGAACAAGAAGTTGTCCCTGAGCCAACAGTGCCCTTGTGGCCAAGAAGGCCAATGGTGTCTTGGGATGTAGTAGGAAGAGCATTGCAGCAGGTCCAGGGAGGTGATCCTGCCCCTCTGCTCAGCCCTGGTGAGACCACATCTGGAGTGCTGTGTCCAGTGCTGGGCTCCTCAGTACAAGAGAGAGACATGGAGCTCCTGGAGTGGGTCCAGGGGAGGTCTACTAAGTTGGTCAAGGGTCTGGAGCATCTCTCTCATGAGGAAATGCTGAGGGAGCTGGGCCTGTTCAGCCTTGAAAAGAGGTGACTGAGAGGGGACCTCATTAATGTGTATAAATATCTGAAGGGCAAGTGTCAGAGAGTGGACCCAGGCTATTCACAGTGGTGCTAAGCAATAGGACAAGAGGCAATGGGCAGAAACTGATGCACAGGAGATTCCACCTGAGTATGAGGAAGAAATTCTTTACTGTGCAGGTGACTGAGCACTGGAACAGGTTGTCCAGAGGGGGTGTGGAATCTCCCTCACTGGAGATACTCAAGAACCATCTGGATGCAGTCCTGTGCCATGTGCTCTATGATGACCCTGCTTGAGCAGGGAGGTTGGACCAATGACCCACTGTGGTCCCTTCCTACCTGACTGATTCTGTGAAAAGCAAGACAGAAAAGAGTAGAATTATAAGCAGGCAAGGAGTTTACAGAAGAAGTGTAAACAGTTACTGAATTTGTATCTCTATTCTCCTGTCATCCTATTCACACTGAAGGATGGTTAAGAATTTCATTGTATTAATTACATTGTATTACAATACATTGCATACATTGTGATACAACACATTGCATTGTATTAGTTGTCTAGCCCAGGACACAAGTCCATGAATTTAGAGGGAATATTTTGAGAAATATCTGTAATATGAATACTCTATTCTTTTTTTGTTTTTTTTCAGCTGACTTATGTGACATTATGTATGACATTTCTCTAGGGTGCATACGAAGACAGATTCTACTGATCGAGTTTTATCTGCACTGAGTTTTGGGGGGCTTCTTAATTTCTTCTTATGTGTTTCCTCCTGTCCCCTTTGGATGCTAGCTAAACTACTTTTGCCAGAAAGGAAAAGATTGCTATTCCCTTACCACATCTCTGAGCTTAACATCTTTACTTACAGCCTCTGATTCCAGACATCTGCCCATTTTCTAGTACTGATTCTCAGCAGCAACTCTCTGATTCCTGGCAATGATGACAGGTAAATGTGTCGTGTACTTGTGTGACCTTGTAACAGCCAGAAAGGACTCACTGTTATCTATGTAAGTCACTAGAATTATTTTCGCTTTTGTTATTAACGAGAAGCCCATGAATAGCAAACTTACTTTGGAATCAGCTGGCGCTGCCACCTTGACTCCAGTTTATCCTGCCAGCAGCAGGTATCTGTGCACAAGAACTTCCTCAAAGCAGTGCTGAGCAAATTCCTAATACTCCACAGTTTCACCTTCTTGTTTGCTGTATCACAGTTTAACCACTTGGGTATTGCTCTAATCTTTGTACTCTCTGCTTTCATCTTCAGATTCAGTTGCCACACTCAGTTTTCCAGGTAAGAATTCCTTTAGAAGCGAGCTTTCAGTGAATTTGTGAAAGATGTTCTTTACTAAGCATCAGAGCTTTGCAAGACTTTTCAACTGGTTTATAGTAATTTTGGTGCTGTTCATATATTATTTTTGAGGGTAAAAATTAAACAGGGCCTGTGACAACCTTTAGCCGTTGTGTTCTGATGGGTTAATTTCTTTCAGATCAGACGAAAAGTTCATAGGTAGATCATAAATACTTGGTCTCTGTTTCCGAAATCAAAGGTCACTGCATTAAAGCAGTGAGGTGAATGTAGGAGTGGATCTAGTAGAAGTCGTTCTTCAGAAAAATCAGCTGCTGAATGTCAGAAAGGACTTGCTCCAGACCTGAGTAAGTCCATTTTTTTTATGTTCTTTGATCTTTTCTTTTCTTGTAATGTACCATTATAACTAGTTTTGGTACTTAGCACTGCTTTTGCATCGTGCAAATGCAGATAATCTGTTACAGATCTGTCTTTAGGTAATCACCTGCCAATACAGGGAGCATTTCTACCTTGATGAATCAGATGAGCTGTTATGTGAGGTGGCAGCTTAACAAATAATCCTTTGTAACTAAACGAAACCAGTTCTATTATTATTCAGGGTCACTGCAATGCTTGGATAACAACCCTTAAAAAAAAAAAAAAGAAGCCTGCAGATGTTCTGAGAACTGTTTGGCAAATTCAGAAATGGCATTATAAAAGGGTTACCTATATGGGTTACTACATGTGAGTGAGTTAATACTACCTCTCCAGCAGGGAAAGGCAATTCTTTGAATATCTGCTCTTCAAGTGGAGAAAGTAGGTAGAGCTGAACTATCCCACAAGATAAGAAAATGTGAAGATCTTCTCTATAATTGTATTTCAAAGTTTGTTAAATTCTTCCTTTCATTAGGCTTTCATCTACAGTCATGATCCTTCCATGTGTCACAGTTTGACAGAGGTTTTAACTTTTCATTCTCTTCTCTCTTTGCAGTGGGTTGACAGCAGTAGACACCTCTCTGCTCTCCCATCACTAAAAGAGGGTTTTGGTTTCCCAGCCAGTCTGATATTAACAATTATGGCACTACTTCAAGCAGATGATGTTTGGTCACTTAAGGTGTCTGTAGCCATGAATCTTACACTGCTTTTTCTTTTTTTTTTAAGTGATTCTCTCACCTTCAAAACAGCAAGGTCACTGCTGTTGCAAATTTACAATGTAAGCCGAGTGTCTTCAAAAGAGCTATGAGTTGAGCTGAAATCCAGTTTATTGTCTTGCAGACTCTAAAGGGAAGACTCCTTTCTTCTAATCTTTCACAATATTCAGCTTGGGTGCTGTGAGGAATTACAAGCCTGACTTTTCACTGGTATGGATGAGGCAGAGATGTGTAGGGAAGAATAATAATGATTCCTGACACCCAGCCTAGGACTTTGTCCATGTGGTTACGGATCTGTGTCACCATCCTTACTGTGATAGATACGCAAAAACTGAACCCATGAGAGGAAAGAAACAAGTTGGTTCCATTTCCTTTCTAAGCAGCTGTTTGTTTTCTGTTTGGAATACTGTGGTCTGAAAGCCAACAAAAGCATCTCAACCAGTCCTCAGAGAACGTAATACACCTTCGTGTTTTTGAAAGTGGTTTGCAGATTCCTCTTTCTGGAAGTGTTTAAGATCAGTTCTCTGTGCTTCCAGCACACCCAAGAAAGTTATTGCTGGCTTTCAGGTAGTGGTGGTCCTCTTAGGATCAAGGAGACTGGATGGCTACCGAGAGCCATAGAGTAAAGCTGCATAAATACATGTCACATTTTCATCTTGAAAGAGATGTATTTTAAAAGGATGAGCTTAAGTAAATTAAAAATAAAGTTGGTGAAGTTAAAGTGCAAAGTACAAGCAAAAGGAAATTAAGGTATTATACTGGGTGTGGTATTGGATCTTGTACCTGTTGGTGCTGGGTTTCCTATACACACTGGGCATTTGCTGGTTTCTTTAGGTAGCCTGGCAGATCTCTTCAGCACTCAGCAGCCTACTGGAGTTTCTGACTTCTTAGGTGACCATGAATACTGAATATGAAAAAGATCATATCAAAAAGCTGCAGGAGCAGCGTATGTCCATGCAAAAGAAAACCTTCACCAACTGGATGAACAACGTCTTCTCCAGGAATAATGTAGGTAGCTCCTTCAATCTGGGGATTTTTTTCAGTTGTTTTTTTGTTTGTTTGTTTGTTTTTAATTTCACCCACTATATCCTTTTTAATGTTATTTTTAGCATACATTTTTCTGAATATTTTCATTACACATCTATGCGAGCGAGGAAGGCTTTGCTGACCAGAGTGCTCCAGCCTCTATCCTTTACCTCACTTCTGTCTCCATTGTCCATGTTACCAGTCTTCTCTGAAATCAAGGTTCACTTTTGTAGACTGTATAACCCCATCATATTGTGATGTCCATTGTACATTGGAGATCCTCTCAGAGAAAAATCCTTATTTGCTTCTTTTTTCTGTAGGTAAATTATCTGAAAATGTCAGGGTTTCCCCAGACAACACTCAATTCTTTATTACCTGGCCAAAAATTCAGACTTTCTCCTTTGCCTGGTCTGTTCCGTTGCTGCTCAATGGCTCTGGAAAAGTAGCCTTAATTTTAGCAATTTCAGACATTCATCCATGCAAGTACAGACCAGTTTGTTTTCAGTAACTCTCAGACTTCAAAAAAAGCTTCAGAGCTTGTGTGCAGTCAATTTGTGCGTGCAAGGTAACTCCAACACATTCCAGTCTCCAGACTTACTGCAGATAAATTTTCAGGCACAAATGATGTAGTTGTGGCACAGAAGGGAATGACATAACCCAAAAACAATTCCATTTTCTAGAGTCTGTAATTGATAATAATGGAAATGGACCTTGAAGACACCCACCAGGACCAGGCCATTGGGTCCATTATAGCTCATCACCATTATATGGTGTTTTAGTACTAGATGTGTTTTTACAGTGTAATGTTTTAAGTTCGTTGTTGGTACAAATGCAGCCACAGAGCACAACAAACTTTCAAATTTGTTTTTCTTAGCAGGAGTGAACAAATGCAAAACACGTTCTCATTTTGCCACCTGCAGAAAGTTAGGTTTTTATAGTGTAGGAAATTACTTCTCTTCAGCTACAGGCAAATGCTTTCTCAGTTTAAAAATGCCTTCAAGTTCAAAGATTAAAATGTCAGTCTTCAGTTCCTGCAATGTACTTGTTCACATATCATAAAAGCCTGGGGAGCAAAGCCTGCGAGAGCTTTCCAAACCATATACGGTAGAGACGGCACAGAGCCTGACAGCTTATCTGGGTCTTCCTGGCAGTGTAGCCCCAGCTTTCCAATGCACTCTTTAAGGTGATTGGATCATAATGCAGGACACTGTTCTTGGTTATGCTGTTGACTACTTCAAGTCTAGCACTAAGGATGTTATTGAATTTAGTTTGTTAAGCTTTATGAGAAGAATGAGGCAACAAAGCTATTAACTGCTGGGTGAGACATAAAGCACATATATGAAGTCTGTCTCTCTACAAATTCAAATTGAACTATTGTTCATTTATAAAAGTGTCACAGAATATAACAGCTTTAACTTTTTTTTAATTGTAGTACACCATAGGCAGAATTTAAAATTTATTTAATAAGAAAAAGGAAATAAATTTGGCAATTAAACAGGGAGCTTTTCTATAGAGATCATCAGTAGGGAAAGTTGTAAATCATTGTCCCACACACAGTACAGACTTAAAGACTCTCTGAGTTGCTTTACTCTTTCAGTGTTTTCTTCTTTCTCTGGAGAAAAGATCTCTTAAACTAATTAGTAATTGGTCAGGAATTAGAAGGTGCATACCTGTTGTCTGTCCTTTTCCCCTCTAAAAATGTAAATACTTCCTGAATTTAAAAAGATACTACCTTAGATTTTTTCTTTCTTTCTTTCCTTTCTTTCTTTTCTTGAATAAAACTAGATATTTTTTACTGTAATTTCAGAATCACAGTAAATTATTTTTAGGTGTGTGGTACAGTTTTAATGTCACTTCTAGATGTCAAGTGGCATAAGGCCAAAAGGAAACTCCCAAGGCAAGTTCTTGTTAGGTCAGAGTACACACTATGTCATGCTGTATCACCTAAGCACTGGGTGACCTCATTACTGGCAGCAATAAAACACACATTTTTGTAAGTGATCTTAACCTTTCACTTAGTGTGAGACTCTGGCTAAAAATGTGGAGACTTTGGGTGGTAGCACAGGTCTAAGCAGGACATGACAAGCTTCATTGAGACTATGGAGTAAAAGAGAAATCATTGAATGGCATTATCAACTAAATTTTAAAATTAAATGCATTGCTCAGAATAAAATTATTCTGATAAAAGAAATGATTCATTTGAATTGAAATAAAAAAAAAATATCAGCACTTCCAAATGTTTGATTCTAGAAATGCTCAACGTTTTTATTTTTCAAAATCGCCTGCATTTTTCCTTTTTTTACTCCATTGTGGGTTTGTGTTTTTGTTTGGTTGTTGGGACTTTTTTAACTTCAGACTATTTTCATAAATAATATCAGTCCTCTTGCAAATCCATTTTTTCTGAATTAAGACTGAGCACAATTTGTATATATGCACTGTAATACAGAAGACTCAGTGAAACTTCAAGCAGGTGTTGTTTGTTTGGTTTTAGAAGTAGAGGGTTCTCTGTGCCAAATATTAAGACAGAGTCTGTATGGTCTGGCTGGTCTTCACAGGTAAAGATTGAGATAGAAGATATTTACACAGACTTGAAGGATGGCATCTGTCTCATAAAACTCCTGGAGCTGCTCTCTGGAGAAGCTTTGCCCAAACCAAGCCGGGGAAAGATGAGAGTGCATTTTCTAGAGAACAACAGCAAAGCTATCACATTTCTGAAATCCAAGGCAAGTTAATGTTGATATTAGAGCTCACAAAAATTTATGTATGTTACTAGTCAATTATAGTATCATATTGATTCTAGTTTCCCCCTCTAGTACACAACAACATATCCTCTGAAGACAGGCCAGTGGTTTTATTACAAGGAAAAAAATATAATCAAATGTTAATTTCTTTGTTATTTGAATAACATGTTTTAGAAACAGCTAACATTCCTCTCCTTTGAAAGAGAGGAGCACTGAAATGTGTTTCTTTCTTCTCCTTAACCACCACCTTTCGAAATACGTATAGGAACTTTAAATCTTTGAGACCAATATCACTTTGCCAGGCTTTTGCTGAAAATCATCCTCGATGCACATGACAGTAGGATGTGAACATGGGGGCTTGCAGGTCTGTGGATCAATGAAAAGATATAAACATAAACCCTCTTTGCTTAAGAAAATGGCCTGAACTTCCTCTCCAGTAACAGTTTGTTACACTGAGAGCTGGACACTGAGTGCTTTTATGCTGAACAGGTATTACTTTATCAGCAGGTGCAAGTAAAAGTGATTGGTCCTGAGAATATTGTAGATGGTGACAGAACCTTAATTCTGGGACTTATCTGGATCATCATACTTCGATTTCAGATATCATCTATCAAACTTGACAAGGTAAAACCATATATTTGTAATTTTGCCTGTGAGAGCATTTCAGAGACTTTGTAGAGTTTCAGGCCAGCAAGGACCATTTTGATGGTGTTTCCTCACTATTTTGATCATGCAGTCTTCTAATATTACTCAGTTACTCTTTCTGCAATTTCTAAAAGCAATTGAATCCACTTTATAATTTCTCAAAGAGACAAAACCATAGCTTGGAAATAAATAGAACATTCATGTCCATCACCCTGTTCTACAAATGTTTTACTGACTTTTGACTTCAGAAAGAATTCCACTGTCAACAGTTGTCCCTAGATTTGAGTCCCATGATCCTCCTTTGCTCTTCCTCTGAAGAAACATATGCTTTTAAAAATTATTTAGCATGTGCTCTAAGAGCATGAAAAATAAGACTCCATGAAGGTATCTGAAGTGCTAGAGGCGCTCAGCCAAGGGCTGCGGACAGGTCCGAGGGCGCACGGCATCCTGCACTCGCTTCCCCTGGTGGTGCAGGGGCTGGCTGCTAAGTCGCAGCGCCTTTGCCCCGAGCAGGGTTCCAGCAGTGCCTAGCTGGAGAATGCTAGCTCCTCTGCTCAGCAGGTTTGCCCTCAGCCCGGTTGTCTTTGGTGCATCGGTGAGAGCAAAGACCAAAGGAGGGGTCTTTGTCCAGATTTCAGCTCTTTTATTAGGGCAGGGCGGCAGGAGAGGGTCCAGGGAAGGGTCCAGGAGCGGGATTGGGAGCAGGAACGGCACGAGGGTCCAGGCGAGCCGAGGGTTCCGCAGACAAAGAACCCAGCCTCTGGATAGAGTGGGGTTTATATAGGGAGAGGGAGAGAGGGCTACAACCAATAGGGGTACAGAAATTACAATATATCCAATGGGTAACCGAGGAGACACGAACTTTCCAGAACAATACCAAATACAGAGCATTATGTAACTGTGAAACTAACCACTGGTAACAACGTATTCTGGAATGAACACAAAGTGTCACCCTAACCAGAGTAGCAGACTCAGAGGGTGGTGTGCTGGGTTTCTTTCCACCAGTGTTGAAGCTTACATGCTTTACATGCGTGGCTTTAGCCATGCACACTGCCACAGGTATTATGACATCAAAGTTAATAACTTCTAGTATTAGATCTAAGTGCATGATATTTCTTTTCTGAGTTCTATTTCGCAGCTAAGAAAGCAGACAAACAGCTTTGTTTTCTGCTTGATTTCTACAAGCTTTATAGAACAGAAACATTTAAAAAATTTTGACACCTGCATTTCACCTTATAATTTCTGAGTTCAATTCTCTTTTATTTTAATAGAAAGCTTATATTTTCATGTTAAATCTTCCTACCTTTATGGGACGTACAGTCTGTAAGCCATGACTTTGAGGGGATCTGTGAATTGAACAAAAGTAATACAAAGTGATCTTTGGGAATATACATGTAAACTCATGGATGCTACTTCCATGTATTGTTCACACCGATTTTTCTTTTCCCTGCTCTCTTCACAGGAAGAATTTGGAGGCAGAGCTGATGTTCTATTTGCCAATGAAGCCTTACTACTCTGGTGTCAGCATAAAACTGCCAGCTATTCCAATGTGAATGTGAAGGACTTCTCTAAAAGTTGGAGTGATGGGCTGGCCTTCAATGCACTCATACATGCTCACAGGTAAAATCTGATGGATCAGTTCAGGCAGAGTTCCTCATTGCTGTTTCTAGCTCTGACACAACTGGTTTCAGGGTCTGAGTTACGAGTTTTTGCCAAGAAACTGTCAAATTCTCTCTGCCTTTTCTCACTGAAGACCCTTCTTTCTTAAATGGATATTCTCTCTTTGAGGAAGGAAGGACCAAAAGCTCCAAGGGAGTATCACACATCTGAACAATGCTGCCCATTTGGTCTTAGCCCCTCAGTCATGTTCCCACTGCCCTTTTTCTAAAATTATTTATTTAGGTACTGTTTTTTTGTATGAACTTTGTGAGCATGTATATATTCTGGTTCAATTGTAACAGAGTAAGAAACTTCTTAGTCTCTTTCTTCCTCCCTTCTCTGTCACTTTGAAAAAGTGTGTAGAAAACAGCCCAAAGCAGGAGAGAGAAACCACCTATGGTAACCTTGAACATTTCTTTGTTCTCAACAGTTCTGCTACATCTTCTACAGAATATCATAGTGGGATTTTGTAACTTTCCCAGCTGGGGGTCACTTTGCTTTTCACAAGTGCCTCTCTAGTGGGCTTTGGTTTTCACCCACCAGTGAAGAGGAGAAACAGGTGAAGCGCAGAGATTTGCTGGGAGTGGTACTTCAATTTTATAAAGGACAGTTTTATTCCTGTTATATAGGCAAGGCACAATTCTCTTGAATGAAGTTCAGGGTCAAAGTAATTTCAGCATTAATGTCACATTCTTTAGTATAATAAACAGTTTCTTGTCTATAATCTGAAAGAACTTATGACAAACATAAATTGTTCTTCATCTCCATGCCCTGTTCTTCTCCTTGCCCAGGCCTGATCTTATCCACTATAGCTCACTGAGGCAGGATCAGCCCATTAAAAATCTGAACAATGCCTTTGATGTTGCTGAGAAAGAGCTGGGAATCAGCAAACTGCTTGATGCTGAGGATGTGGCAGTGCCCTATCCAGATGAAAGATCCATCATGACTTATGTGTCACTCTATTACCATTACTTCTCCAGACTGAAACAAGGCCAGACAATACAAAAACGACTTACAAAAGTAAGTACATTTCTATCTTCTGAAGTTACAATTTAAAAATATAAAGCTAATTCAATTTGGAAGTGGGGGGGGGGGGGGGGGGGCTTGGACAACAAA